>JAJOOO010017163.1:0-36471 GCA_029582685.1 Solanum piurae | reverse complement strand
ACAGTTTGATCATTTTTGTTTCATTTCGCTATCATTCTAAAACAAACGTTAAACAATAATAAATACTAACCCGAAGGATCCCATCTTTCACCATGTTTGATTAAAATTTATACGTAGTTGTCCATCACAACAAAATCAAGAATTTTCAAAGATGAAAAAAAATTCAATTACTCGAATGTGAGATTTTTTTTTGTTGAAAACTGAAGAGAGAAACGTTGAAATTTTTTTGTTGCAAATTGAAGAGAGAGAAACGTTGAAAAAAGAAGAAGATAAAATTTGAATTTTTATTTGATTTTAACTGATTTGAGTGAATTAAGGATACTAAATAATCTTAATTAGTTTAAATCCCTTAATTCGTGCTATTTATTAATTATCTACAATAAATTCAAATTAAATTAACACCACAATTTCAGTTTATTACCTGTTTTTATTAAGAAACATTTTTTTTTTCGTTTTTCTTTCATCTCTTTATTTTATTTAAACAACTTTTTTCAATTATTGAAAACAATTTTTTTTAAAAGTTATTTGTTAGAACCTGAAATTTTTAATGTTATAACTTGAAAGTCTAAATCTACTGCTATAGCTTGAAAATATTACTATAATATATGACATATATAAAATTTACACTTTAATTTTCTAGGACAAGTACTAATATGGGGCCATTATCCCCAAAACTGAAATTAGGCCCAAGTACCGACCTAGACGGACAGAAATCGGACTTGGGCACATATCTTCTCTCTTTTATTATTTAATTGATGCATGCTAGTGTGTGTACTTAATTTCAAGGTATTTCCCTAAATCAATTCCAAAAAAGATTACCATTTTTGACTACTTATATTTTTCTTAAAATTTGGATAGTGTTTATTTTCTTACTTCAATTACTTCACTTAAGTAGTAATCCCTTATACTATTTCCCTTTCCCCCTAAAAATAACTTAAGTTTTAAGTTGTGTATTTTCTAAACTTTGTTAAGTATGCTTATCTTTTAAAAATAATTTGTCAAATAGTTAATTATTGGATAACCGCAAGTTAGCGGATGTTTTAGGTGCCTTTAAACCTTCCTAAGATATTAATATGAACCCCGAACCCCTTTAAGTTTTTAATTGATTTACTTTTTTGATCTTTTGAAAATTAAGTGGCGACTCTTAAACACTCCCTTTCTTATTTTTAAATAAAACAAGTGTCATCCCGTTCGTTTTTGGATCATGACAGCTATTTGCATTGTCATTTAATGATGAGAGTTGGAATAGTACTAAACAAATATTTGTTCACAAATTTGCTCCCCTGGAATGACTATATATTTGCTTTCCTGGAAAGACTTTTTATTTTATTTAATTCAACCTTTATCAGATTTGTGATCCTTCGTTTTCTCCTTTGTTTAACAACATATAATTTTTTGGCTATCCAAAAAATCCTTATTGTATGGTATCTAATTTATCCTTTATAATCTCTTGGCTATCCAAAAAATCCAACGTGGTCATCATACCATCCAACTTGAGCTACTTAAATTATCTTCAGTATACCTCCACCCAACGAATAGAAAGAAAAATATTTATATGAATCTTATACCAAGTCTTATCATCTCATATTTTTTCATAAGTGATCACATTTCATGTCTTTGTCCTTCCTTCACTTCTCCTCATATCCTTACCATCGCCATTATCCTCCTCTGATTAACTGATCATTCTAATTTTACACTTTTCTTCAAGACATCAACATTGAAGCATTATATTCATGAATTTTGACTTATCGTTGATAAACATGCATCATAAAACTTTAGTAATAAGTTTGAACAAGTTGAAGTATCCTTTTCAAAATCACACCTCGAGCAAACTATTCTTACTATTTCAAATTTTGTCAATTTCATTCTTAAAATTCAAAACGCTCATTACCAAGTTATTTAGCTAACCATACAACATTCATACTATTTTACATAACATTATTCCCATCATTAGCGAGAGAGTGAAACAAGAAAATTTTGACCTTAAACCGAATCATATAGCACAATAAGGAATAAAAGAATGAAAGTTTCCTAAAGTCTTGTAGCCTAAAGATAAGTAACATATGTCTCTCTCTAATCTGTAAGACTCTATTAGACTAAGATCTTGTACTCGTGAGACCGATGAACTTAGAGCTCTAATACTAAATTGTCACGATCTAAAAATACAAGTCGTGATGACATCTATGTTTCCAACGGATAGGTAAGCCAACCCAATAAATTTACCAATTCAACTTAATAAATAAAGTGGAAGATAAACCTTTAGTAGGTTTATCTACAACATCTGGTGGTGCCGTCATAGGCACGTTCCTCTCTGGGGCGGAATGTTAATGGTGTGGCACAAACCGAAGAAGAAACTTTCATTTAAGCCAAAGGTTAACAATTACCATAATGAAATATATCATTCTAATTCATGTGTTATTCCTCTGTTGTCCTCCTCCTTGTCCTATTTCCTAAGCCCTACCACACGATCATCCAAAATCCGTTTTTCATTTGCTCCTCTCTTTTTATTTGTTATTTTGCTAACTTTTTCTGTATGTAACTTGTGTTGATATTTCAAACGGTGTTTTACGGCAAATCGAAACAGTGACAACTGACAACTGTTTAAGTTATTAGTAGGGATTTTCCTCAATTTAAACTTAAATTAATTACGTTATTTAAATCAATAATAATAAGGGTATTTTGATAATTTAACATTCAATCTAGGGAGTTAATGCTTTTAAGATAACTAATTTTTCGAAAGTGCATGTAGCGTATACCCAATCATATCGTATATAGTTTTGTAATATACTCAGTATCATTAAAACAAAGTTTCAAGTTACACCTGAGAAAATAAAGAACATGTTTTTGTACGTAATTAGTTAATATGGATCGTCATATGGGGATTTGTTTATGAATGTTTAATATAGACTAGTTTCTTGACACGTACGTCTGTGTGCGTCTCATGTAATTTTTTATAGAATTGTTAGAATATAAAAGTTCAATGAAGATATGCATGTAATGAGTAATAATGCAACAACTACAAATAAATCTTTAAAAGTGTGACAAGAAACACCTAATGAGGGGCATATATCAATGGTAAATTATAAACTTTGGTTAATAGATAGCAAACTTTCAATAAAGTAAAAAAATAGATAATTTGAGCCAAATAAAAATACAGAATGAAAGGATAACATTGAGGCTTGGGGAATCTGATGAAATAAAAAAGATTAATTTATATAGATCCTTTAATGTTGCTAAGGCCTAAGGGGCACATGCAGGAAAATCTTGTCTCTCCATAATGAAGTACGAGCATGAAAATATTGAAGGAACAAAAGTTGTTTTAAATTTCACCCTAAATGTGCAAAGCTTGGACTCAATTTACCAGAGGCGATATTAGCTCTGTAGGATACATGCATGGATGTTTTTACAACTTTATGCTACCTCTGGATTACAAGAAAACCTATAGATATCTTAAAATTTATTTAAATGTTGGAGGTTATGAACAGGGGCGGACCTACATTGAAACTTTCTGGTGCTCGAGAACCCATTAATCTCGTATCAATCTATATATATATATATATATAGAAATTTGAATAAATGGTATAAAATAAAACAGTGAGCATCCAGGCCACACATAGTTGATTGGTGCAGTGATCGTTTGAGGGTGCTCAAAGATGTATATTGCATCTGTTGTTTCCGATTGGATTCCCACTATTGCATTTTTGAAAATTTTAAAGACCAACTCTTCTTTGAGCACCCACAACTTTTTAAATATTAAGAATAAAAATTGAATAGATAAGATATGAATTATTAATGTGAATATTTAAAGTAAATAAAAGAGAAAAACAAGGAGTAAATAAATTTAACTTATAGAAGAATATCTGTAAAGGAAAAAATGAAAATGTAACATGTTTTATTTCCTATCAAGATCAGTTACTAACACAAATAAAAAGGATCAAATTTGAGATGTTGAAAAGACTTTACACGAAGGGACTAGGGAAAAAATCATCCACTAGAGGCTATTTAAGATCTATTAAAATCTATTGAATAAATATGATGCTGGTAGGGATTCTTGTTCTTCCAATTCAAGGAATATGAAAAGTAGAAAAAGAATAATTATTGTTGAAATTAATCAATAATAAACTCATTAAGACCTAAAGAATATATTAAATTTATTATTAAAAAAAATAGACAAAGGGCCAAAAAGAAAACGAACAAGAGGATACAATACAAATATTGAAGTTATTTTGCAAATCTATATAACATTTTAATGACTGAATTTAGATGTTGGGCGTGAGGACCAACTTAATTCATCACTTTGAGTAGTCTGACATACCTAGAAGAATAAATTTCTTGATGAAACTCAAAAACGCTTGAAAACCCTAACTTTTTCCTCTTGGATCCTTGTCTTAGAAGTGCTAATGAGAGTAATAGGGCCGATTAATGTTGTTTAGAACCTTATTTAAGTATAAAATCATTCAGGTGTAGTCTTAGAAGGGGTGGGAAAAGACTGAACTATACCCCCTCACCCCCTGCAAGGTTACTTTAGATAGCGGTATTTTCTGTATAAGATTGGCATCCCAGGCAGTTGAACAAGGTTACAATCAAGAATAAGTATCCCATCCCCAGGATTGATGACCCATTTGACCAACTTTAGGGTGCTAGTCATTTCTCAAAGATAGACCTAAGATCGGGTTATCATCAGCTTAAAGTCAGAGATAGTGACATCCCGAAGACAGCCTTCAGGACTCGGTATGGTCATTATGAATTTGTAGTTATGTCATTTGGACTAACCAATGCTCCTGCAACTTTTATGGACTTGATGAACAGAGTGTTCAAGCAGTACTTGGACTTGTTCGTTATCGTCTTTATTGATGATATCCTCATTTACTCTAGAAATGTGGAAGAACATGCGAGTCATTTGAGAGTTGTTCTGCAGACTCTCAAAGATCGCTGGTTATTCACCAAATTTAACAAGTGCGAGTTTTGGTTGCAGTCGGTTACTTTTCTTGGGCATATAGTGTCTAGTGAACGGATTTGAGTAGATTCCTAGAAAATAGATGCAGTGACAATGGCCCAAACCTACCTCTCCTACCGATATCAGAAGTTTCTTGGGTCTAGCGGGATATTACAGAAGGTTTGTGGAAGGATTTTCATCCATAGCCTCACCATTGACTAGGTTGACTCAGAAGATGATCAAATTTCAGTGGTTAGATGATTGTGAGAAAAACTTCGCAGAATTTATAACTAGGTTGACTACAACTCCTGTTTTGACTCTACCAGAGGGTTCAGACGGTTATGTGATTTATTGTGATGCATCTAGAGTCGGCTTAGGTTGTGTGTTGATGCAGCGAGGTAAGGTTATATCTTATGCTTCCAGACAACTTAGGTGTACAAAGTTATAAAAAAAATGGGTTTAGGGGGATAATAGGACCTTAATTTAGTTAAGGTGTGTCTCTAGGTTTTCGGTAATAGTCTGGGGGGGGGGGTACTTGTAGCTTTTCCCATTTAAATAACTTAATTAATTTTAATTTAAAATTTAGAAAATCCCATACTAATAACTTAAACAGTTGTCAACTGTCACTGTTTCGATTTGCCGTAAAACACCATTTGAAATATCAACACAAGTTACATACTGAAAAGTTTACAAAATTACAAATCAAAAGAGATGAGAAAATGAAAAACAAACTTTGGATGATCGTGTGGTGGGGGTTAGGGAAACATGACAATGAGGATGACAATAGAGGAATATCAGGTGAGTTGGAACCATAGGTCTCATTTTGGTAATTGTTAACCTTAGGCTTAAATGAGAACGTCTTCTTCGGTTTGTGCCACATCATAAACATTCCTTTTTCATTTCATTTTCATAAGAGAAAGATGAGAGGCAAAGAGAGAAAGAATGCAAATGGATGTGTTTTTTGTGAAATCGAATGTTAATGGCTTCTGTATTTATAGATAAGTTGAGTTTAGGTGATAAATATAGATGAGATTGAGTAATTTTAGAGATAGTTCAGCTTTAATATTTTTAGTGCATATATTTCAAAATTTTATTAAGGTGTCATTGGATTCAATAATTTTAAAAAGAGCTAATTTCAAAAAATATTTTATTTTCTTTTTTCAAAAAAATTTAAGAGCTCATTTATATATATATAAGAAAATCAAAGAAGACCCTCTCATTTAAGCCTAAGGTTAACAATTACCAGAATGAAACTTATAATTCCAACTCACCTACTATTCCTCTATTGTCCTCCTCCTAATAATTCCAACTCACCTACTATTCCTCTATTGTCCTCCTCCTTGTCTTGTTTCCCAAGCCCCACCACGTGATCATCCTAGGTGCATTTTTCATTTTCTCTTTTCTTTTTATTTGTTATTTAATTTTGCTAAATTTGCAGTATGTAACTTGTATTGATTTTTCAAACGGTGTTTTACGGTAAATTGAAACAATGACAGTAGACAACTGTTTAAGTTATTAGTATACGTTTTTCTCAATTTAAATTAATTAAGTTATTTAAATCAATAGTAGTAAGGGTATTTTGATAATTTAACCTTCAAGTTAGAAAGTTAATGCTTTTAAGATATCGTATTTAGTTTTGTAATATATTCAATATCATTAAAACAAAGTTTTGAGTTACACGTGAAAATATAAAGAACGTGTTTTTGTATGTAGTTAATTAAGATGGGTAATCAAATGGGGATTTATTTGACAATGTTTAATATATATAGATTAGTAATATTCAAAGTTTAATGCATGAGAAGCAGAGCCATCATTATAATCACGTGTTCCAAAGAAATCATTAGTTTGATTCAAATCTTATATTTGTGTTAAAATATTTGTGTAATATGTAACATGATCTATAAAATCTTGTAGCAAAACTAATTATCGTTTAAAACTCATAAGTAAAACAAAATATGAATCTACCGTCTATATTAATAATATAACTTAACTTTAGTGGATTATTGCAAAAAGCGAATTAACTACTTACCCAAAATCGAGTAAAAATGAGAATATGAGACCCATAACAAGAATCCCAAAATTGACTCTATTAAAAAGTCCTAATGAGCTTACTAAACATGTGTCAGAAAATGGGACACAATTCAAGCTCAGAGAACAACCAAACCAACTCATGAAAGAAACAACAAAAAAATCACCGTTAAAGGGCAAGAAGAGGTCTAGGGAGTAAGAAATTACCTGTGAAATCAAGCTACAACGCCTTCCCGATAATCCCCACACAATGCTCTAACAATTTCTAGCAAGAATCACCATCCCACCCTAGAAAATTGAGCTCCAAATAATTAAAATTGATTCTCAAAATAATGAAAAAAAAAACCCCCAAAATGGGCACACAGGCTGGCCATCACTTAAGCGATTCCATAGCCGCTAAAGTGGAAAACACTTTAGTGAAGCTTGGGCCGCTAAAACGTTTGGCCCCTCACTAGCCTTGCCTGCTAAAGTGGACCCCTGGCTGCTAAAGCAACACCAGGGCCACAAAAGAAGTTGCATCAACATGAGGCTCCAAAAAATTCAGCCAAGTCCCAACAGACTCCGCTCAGGTGCTCGAGATTGGTTTGAAACCCTGTGCACACAAATAGATATAGTACCCTACCAAATTCGGCATTCCAAACTCAACGGAGATGAGAAACTTCTAACCCAGTTCGTCTCGATAAAAAGTGGGTCCCACACCTAAACTCTATTTTAAGACAAATTTTACAAAAGGGTTTGGGATAAATCCAATTGCCTTGGGATCCGCACCAAGGGTCCTTCTAGACTAAACTCGACGTTCCGAAGCTGATTGATCCGTCAAAATTGCATTTTGAGGGTGTTATCTTAAACTTTTACCAATGTTAACCATTTAAGTTTCAAAAGCTCCAAAACACATTAACGCACATAAAATCAAAATGAATGACCAGGTGACTAAACTGTTAGTTCCAGAAAATCATAAATGACTTAGGATTTCTATATGAACACTTTAAATGATGAAAGTAAGGAAGTACATAGAAATACAACATCTACTACTAAAAAGGTCTTTCATCCGCAAAAATAAGAGTCAAGAAATACCTGAAGGCTCAAACAAGTAGGGAAACTACTTATGTATCTCGTGCTCGGTCTCTAAAGTAGCCTTCTCGATTAAACGATGCCTCCAATGGACCTTAACCACCAGAATGGATCTCGAACAAAATTGCCAGAATCTCTGGATGGAATAGACACTAGCGACCCCACGAAGGTCAATTGATCATCCAACTTAACTGAATCATACCAGAGCACAAGAGACTTATTAGGAACATACCCGCGAAGCATAGAAACATGGAAAACCACATGAATAACTAAAAATGTAGAAGGTAGGGCTCACTCTTAAGAGACATCATTAATAGTTTGCAAAATCTTATACTTGTGGCTAAGCTTATCCCGCCTCCTAAATCTTATCATTCCCTTCATGGATAACACTCATAGGAACATACGATCACCAACCCCAAATATCAAAGGTCGATGCCTACGATCAACATAGCTTTGGTGCCTACTATAAGCTGTCCTGGGCCTATCCTCAATTACCCGTACATGATCTATGGCCTACTAAAGAAAATCAGTACTATGAGGACTAGGATTCGATGACTCAAACTAACCAACCAATCGGAGAGCAACGATGCCTATCATATAATGCCTCAAATGGGGCCATTTGAGTACTCGAGTTGTAGCTATTGTTGTATGCAACTCCACCAAAGCCAAAAACTTATCCCATTGATATCCAAAGTCCAAAACATAGGCCCACAACATATCCTTCAAAACCTGAATAATACGCTCCAATTTCCTGTTAGTCTGCAGTTGAAAAGTTATGCTTAGATTAACACGAGCGCCCAACTCCTCCTAAAAGGTCCTCTAAAAGCTGGAAGTGAACTGAGAATCCCTATTTTAAATAATGGATACCAGTACCCTGTGAAGATGAGCTACCTCCTAAATGTAGATATGAGCTAGCAGCACCAAAAAAAGACTGAATGGGTAAGAAGTGTGCTAAATTGGTCAACCTATCAATGATGACCAAATGCTGTCAACATATTTAGAAGTTTGAGGCAATCCCATAACAAAGTTCATGGTGATATGCTCCCACTTCCATTGTGGAATGTGCAATATCTGAAATCCACCACCAAGCCTCAAATGTTCGGCCTTCACCTGCTAGCAACACAAGTAATGGGACACATAATCTGCAATATCTCTCCTTATACCACTCTACCTGTAATGATGCCTCATATAGCGATACATCTTTATGGTACCCAAATCAATATTTGGAATCATGGGCCTCACAAAGGATCATCTGAATCAAATCTCCAACTCTTGGAACACGAATACGACCATTAAACCTTAAAACCCCTTAAGAATTTAAGGTAGCCTACCTGACATCACCTCACAAAACTCAATCTTGGATAGCAAACAAGGCCTTATTCTCAAACTAATGACCACAAATCTACTTTAATAGACACGACTAAACGTTAAGATAGGGTGACAACCATCTAGAACTAAAACATCAAGCTAAATCATCATATTGACTAAAAACTAGATATCTAAAGCCAAAGGCCACTCCAAAATTAAAAGGAAGGCTAGACTACCCATACTCACTGTCGTTCGACTCAAGGCCTCTGTTACCATATTTGCCTTGCCCAGATAATAAAGAAAGGAGGTCGTAGTCCTTCATGAGCTCAATTCACCTGCACTACCTAGAATTAAGGTCCTTCTGGATCATAATGTACCAAAGACTCATGTGATCTGTGTATATTTTGTATCAAACCCCATATAGGTAGTGCCTCAAAATCCTAAACATAAAAACTACCACCGCAAATCCAAGTCATGAGTGGGGTAGTTGAGCTCATGCACCTTAAGTTGTCTCGACGCATAAGCTATATTTTGGACAAGTTGCATCAATACATAATGCAAACCAACACTAGATGTGTTATAATACATCGTGAATCCCTCTCTCTCAACTTGGAGAGTCAAAATAAGATTAGTAGTAAACAACTTCTTGAGCTTCCAAAAGCTCTGCTCACACTCCTCCGACCACTCCAAGGGAACATCAAGGCGAGTTAAGCAAGCAAAAGTTGTTGCAATAGTCGAAAATCCCTCCACAAATCATCTGTAGTAGCCTACTAATTCAACAAAGCTCCAAACATTAGGAACATAAGTGGGCCTAGCTTAATAAAAAATAACCTCAATTTTCACTGGATCCACCATAATGCCATCCTTGGACAACATGTTCCCCAAGAATGCTACAAACTCAAGCAAAAACTCACACTTTAAGAACTTGGCATAAAGCTTCCGATCACACAAAGTCTGAAGCACAATCCTCAAATATTGCTCATGCTCTTCCTGGCTCCATGAGTATACCAAAATGTCATCAATGAACACAATTACAAAGGAATCAAGATAAGGCCTGGTGACGCACATAATCAAGTCTATGAATGTTGCAGGGGAATTAGTCAACCCAAAAAACATCAGTAGGAACTCATAATAGTTATAACGAGTCCTAAATATGGTCTTAGGGATGTCGACCACTCTAATATTCAACTTATTGTAATCAGAACTTAAGTCAATCTTTGAAAACACCCCGATACCCTGAAGCTGGTCAAACAAATCATCAATACGAGGCATAGGATAATAGGTTTTCATCATCACATTATTCAAATCCCTGTAATCAATACACATCTTCATAGACCCGTACTTATTATTCACAAATAGGACAAGGCACCCCAATGTGACACACTAGGTTGAATGATACCTTACTCAAGAGATCTTGAAGCTGAACACTAAACTTCTTAAGCTCTGCGGGGGCCATATGATAAGGTGAAATAGAAATAGGATGGGTTCCTGACTCTTGGTCAATGAAAACCTCAATATCATTCTCTAGGGAAAGTCTAGGTAGGTCACTAGGAAGACATCCACAAAATATCGCATAATCGGGACTAAATCTACTGTAAGGACCTTTTATTCACATCCAAACATAAGACAAATACTCTAGACACCTACTAACCACCAACCTTTGAGCTTGAAAAAAAAAAATAACCCTATTCGATGTATGACTACAAGAGTCCTGCCACACAATCGAAGGAACATCGGGCATGGCTAAGGTAACAGTCTTAGAAAAATAATCCAAGAACTCATGGTAGGGGGATAACTAGTCCATGCCCAGGATAATAGCAAAATCTAACATATCTATCACAATAAGGTCAGGCCGAGTGTCCTACCTATGGAAAGTAACCAAAAATGATCTATATACTCGATCCACAACTAAAGAGTCACCCACGGGGGTTGAAACATGCAATGACGCTTCCAAAGGCTTAGCACTCATACTCAATTGGGAATCATAATACACAGACACATATGAAAAATTAGAGATCAGATTAAATAAAGCTGAGGTTGGTTGATGGCATAAAAGAATCGTAGCTGCTATAATATCATCTGACGCCTCAACCACCAACCTCTCTAGTAATGCATATAGGTGGAACCGTCCACCTCTGCCCCGGGTGTCAATCCTACTACCTGAATTACCTCTCCAGGGTTCTCCCCGACCTCTATGATGATCACCTTGCAGTCTTAACCCTAGTTAGCTGTGGTGCCGGTGCAGTCATCCCTCGTCGGGGATAGTCTGTGGACCAATAATCAAGATCCTAATAGTCATATCAACCCTGTGAATATTGGCCCACAAAGTATCATCCACTATGATCTGAAGCACCCAACTGTGAACACCTTAAATTTTGGCTCATACTAACATCACCCTCTTAAGTCTTAAGCACCGCTGGCTATACTCACCCTACTGAAATTGCTGGCGAGGCCTATCATATGAGTCTCTGTCCCTAGATTGAAACCCATTGTAGCTGCCCTAGTGTCGAGCTCTCTTATTGCTACTCCTACGAGCCTTTCAATGAAGCTCCTCCATAGTACATTCTTAGTCAACAGAATCCTAGAAAGAGCGGCATGTTGAAACCAAAGACTCGGTCTCAATTCACAGTTGAAGTCTTAACCCACGAATAAAATGAAGAAACCTCTCCTGCTCAATAGGTAATATCATCATAGAAGTTTTGGAGAACTCGTGAAACCTAACCTCTTACTCATATACAATCATGGAGCCCTGCTCTAACCTCGAGAACTGATTGTGTAATCAATCTCTGACACTCTGCGGTATGAACCTTGCTAAGAAAGCCTTTGGAAACTCAACCCATGACACTGGAGGTGAACCAATTGGTTTACCCTCTAAGTAAGAACGCCACCACTCTGGGATGGTCTGTAGAGCTAATAGGTTGTGAAGTCGATTCCTCTTGACTCCACTAACCCTAATGCATACAGCCGCTCACGACAAGCAGAAAGAAACTCGTGACATCCTCCCCAATCACCCTAGAAAACCTTAGAGGTGAAAATATCAAGATCACTCCGAGCATATTCGGCTCCTCAAGCGACATAGCTCTTGCCGTAATAACTAGGTGGCAATAGCGTGTGATAGTACACCTCGACCTGGGAATTTATTATGGTAGGCTGACTCTGCGGTGCTGGTGTAGCTGGAGCTGAGTCCTATTGCATACCTCCTAATATTGACAATAGATGGGTGATAGCCGCTTGAAGGTCTGGGGCATTGTTGTTCCAGGATATGGCTGAGAGAGAACTTCTTGAGGCTTCAAAGTCCTCTATCTATTTTGAGTTGGTGCTTTAGCTCTTGCACAATGCTTCCAGCTGGTGTTGTAGCTCTTGCACAACACTCTAAGTTGGGGCTCTACTAGCTGGCTCTAATGCATCACCCTCGGCCGTTGAGCCGCACATATTATCCATCCTGTGAAAGAGTGAAACAAGTGAGATTCCAAGAAACTAATAAGACATAAGATGGACGATTGTGATACAAAAGAAAGAATCTTCCTAAAAATGCCCTGTAGCCTCTAGAATATAGAATACAGAAGACTCCGCACCAATCTATAGAACTCTACTAGACATTAGCTTTGTACAAGTGACACTAGTGAACTTGTCTCTAATAACAACTTGTCACGACCAAAAAACTCAAGTCATGATTACACCTACTATAACCCACTAGTAGGTAAGACAACCCGTAACCAAGAACAACTCGTAGCAAGCATACATGATAAAACAACATTTAACAGGAAATAGAAAAATAAAATAGAGGAACAACATAATATAAGATTGGACCATGATGATATAAATAAAAGAACCAACCCAAAACGTGGTAGTCATAAGTATATAGCTTCTACAAAATTGTCCAAGTCCCAAAAGTGGATAAAATATATAGACTTGTCTCAAAATATAAAATACTAGTCAAGCTATATAGATAAAGACTGACATGATCCAGAATGCCATAGTGCTCACCCTTGTTTCTGATAGCTCCTACAACCTGCTTAAAATTAGTGTTAATAACTAGTGCTCAGATCTGTATCAAGAAACAAATGCATAGTGTAGTATGAGTACCAAATCAACTGGTACTCAGTAGGCATCATAGGCCGAGTGAGCTTGAAAAGTTAAAATAGTATGAAAAGCAAGAATAGATAACACTACAAGGTCAAATGAATGGAAATCTAAAAAGAATGGACACGAGCCTAGGAAAGAATGGAGAAGAAAACAAGTAATGAAGTGTAAGCTAACTGGACCCCATAAGCCTAGAAGGAATACTCATGCACAAGTTTAAACAAATAACATGAACGGATCCCCATAAGCCCAACAGGTACACAGAAGAACTATAGCTACATAGTATGAAAATCGGTGAGTCTAGAATAGAAGAGTGTGTAGCTCGAACCTTGAACCGTAGATACGACACCTAAAGTAACTAATAGAACCATGCTTCTAGGTATCAAATCCATATAGGATAAGGGTTCAAAACTCAGACTATTGTTGGAAACCAAGTGTCTAGAGCTTGAATCTGTGACTATAGATAGGGCAGCATGACAAACCTTGGATCTGTGACTATAATTAGGGCAACATGACTAGACCTTGAATCTGCGACCAAATAAGCTCCAGGAGAAGAATACCATGTCTTTAATAGCAAAAGGCCACCATGGAACGATATCCACCTCAAGATGTGAACGAACCACCCAATCCCAAACCGAATCCAATCCACATCTAGAACGAAATCACAATCGAGAATCATTGGGGCAGCAAAAGAAGGGAATAATGGATAAAAAGCCGTTAGAGTTGAGTTACCGCCTAACAAAGGCTCATACTATTAGACCAAATTTTTATAAATCATTCTATAGGGAGCTAAGTCGTCTGAAGAAATATTGGAGCAATTAAAAGGCATATCGACTCCAAAACAAAAGTGTAAGGCAATCACTCACCTTCACCTAGGCTATACCCATAACATGCTTCCAATTAATCATAAGCAAGCATAAACAAAGACCACGAGGTAAGGATGATTACATAAAGGAAATCAAACGTGCTAGTTACCTAAAAAACCCAAAAACACAACTTAAAACATGATTTCTTAGCAACTAACATGAATCAATGACTAAACCAACCAAAATTCCAAGTAATCATCCACATGAATTCACATTCTCGAGCTCAATCTAAAGAAAGGGAAGCCAAATCCTACCTCAATGCAGACCACACGCACTCTAAAATCATAATTCTAGAGCTTTACCCTTCCGAATAGCCTCTGAATGCTGCCACACTATCAAAAATAAAATCACAACGTCGATACATATGTTTGGTACCAAAAGCAAAATAATTAGGGACATAACCAAAATCAAGTAAAAAATTGGAATATGGGACTCATATCGGGAATCCCAAAATTGACCTTATTAAAAGGTCCAAATGAGCTTAATGAAATTGTGTCCTAAAATGGGACACAACTCATGTTTGGTAAGCAGCCAAACCAACCCATGTAAGAATCAACAAGAAAATGGAGTAAGAAGTCACTTCTGAAATAGAGCTACAACGCCTTTTGAGGGTCCCCACACAATGCTTGCAATATTTCTAGCAAGAATCACCGACTACCCAAAAAATGAGCTCCAAGAACTCAAAATTGATTCTCAAAATAATGATAAAAACACCCCCAACACGGTCTTAACTACCTGTGGGTGTTGCAAAAGAGGTCACTTATTCCGCTTAAGCGGCCCTCACAAAAGTGACCACTGGCTGCTAAATTGGTTCGGCATATAGGTTGGCCATTGATTAACCAATCCCCTAGATGCTAAAGCGGTTGCACCCTCTCTGGCCTGGCCTGCTAAAGAGAAGGCCGCTTAAGCGACACCAGGGCCAGATAAGTGGCTGTACCAACATGAGGCACCAGAAAATCTAGTCAAGTCCTAATAGACTACGCATGGGTGCTTATGATTGGTTCAAAATCCCGTGCACACAAATGAGATATGCTACTCCACCAAATTCAACATTTCAGGATCAACATATATGTCGAAACTTCTAACCAAGGTCATCATGACAAAAAATGGGTCCTACATCTAAACTCCATTTTAAGACTAATTCCATTAAGGTTCTAAGAATTAGCCTAGAAGACTTGATATCTACATCAAGGGTCCTTTTAGACCAATTTAAACCTTTCGGAGCTGAAGAAATCGTTAGAATTGAATTCTGAGGTCATTTTCTTTATCTTTTGACCAAAATAAACCATTCAAGTTTCAAAAGTTCCTAAACCCAGAAAACTCACTCAGAATCCAAATGAATAACCAAGTGATCTAACTATTAGTCCCAACAAGTCATAAATAACTTGGGGTCGCTATAAGAACACTCTAAATGATGGAAAAAAATGTAATAACACATTACCTAGATGGTCATTACAATAATGATCAAATAAAATAGAAAATTATTTAATTACATAACTACTATTGTAAGATTTTGTATAATTTTTTCATACACACGGTGGCTTAAAAACAAGTTCTCATTGTTAAGAACAAAAGTTTCTAAGTTAGTTCCCATGTATTCTACCAAGGGAAACAATGAAATCTTCTTCACTTTCTCTTTCCTCCTTACTATTGTTGTTTTATACTCCGTTAATGTCATGCCCCAAGCCTAGAACCAGGGGGAATTGACACTGGATGTCATAGCTTATCTGATTGTACTCATAACATGGCATAAAACATGAGCATACATCTATACATAAGCGGAAACATAATTTAAAAGTACTTAAGAAGCAAGTCTTATAAAATAAATATGTTTCATAAAGTGACACAAAGATCAAGATTGAAATACATAATTGATTGACTACTATAAATCCTATAAAATGACTGGGTAATGTCTATTATGAGAAGGCCCCTAACATATCTTAAGAAAACTCATAAAATACTAAAATTGTAGCTTGAGACCATGGGAACATAGAGAGGCTTACCAAAAGTAGAGAATACACAACCTAGTCTCAGAAATTTTCCGTGAGTCTTAGTATGGCTAGTACCATGATAGTACAGTCTGTACCGTCATTTATAGTAATAAAGGAAGACTAAAACAATCATATGATTTATGAGTCATATCACGAATTGTAGATCAATATTACGAGTTGTACTATGAGCTCGTAGGTCTCAAGTAATTACCCATTCTAGACCTAAACTCGTAACAACACCTTAGAACTCCTGTAAGCATACCATGAGTAGTGGCCAAAGCCTTAGGTCAACTATGTACAAAAACTAATATCTTCAATTCTACTTGGATTGGTGACCCGTCGTCTTCCATTCTTTACCCAACAACCCTAATTCAATTATCCATTTACACTCATTTTCATTAAAAAAACCTTTAAACCAAGATTCCCTCACTACCATTACTCACTCCCCATTCTCGTATAACTCCCATATTCTCTTCCCACTTAAATGCACCCAAATCCTTACTCAAGTGGCCCATTCACATTAAAAAAATATTATTTAAGAATCTATCTGGTTAAGGTTATTCCCATTTTCCTTGACAGGTGATGCTTCTAAGTGGTTAGAGGGATTTCCCAAAGACTCGATTACATCTTGGGATGAGCTAATTGAAGCATTCATTAAAAGGTTCTTTTATCATCCAAGATGCTGAAGCTCTGCGATGAGATCCAAAATTACCGTTGAATAGATGTAGATCCACTCCATAAAACATGGGTGCATTTTCAAAAGAAGATATTGTAATGTCTTTCTCATGGGTTGCAGGATAAAGTCCTTTTGTAGATTTTGTATCAGAGCCTTGACACAGTAAATAAAGGAGCTACTGACCAACTTATTCATGGGTGGATTATGAGACAACCTTTTCTAGTGGATTCTACTTTACTTGATAAAATGACAAAGATAAATTGTGCTTGGCACACGAGGGATGATCATGTGATACCACTTGCATCGGCTATGTCCAAAGAACAAGTGGCAAAGAATCATGAGAGATATGAAAATATAGCAAATATGATAACTCAAATGGATATTTTATTGAAACATGTGATGGGTTGGTGGTTTCAAGAATGTGAATGTGGTATGAGAAATTAGCGGAACATGTCTGAAGGATGAATGGTTCAAAGAAATGTATAATGAAGAGGTTCAATTTTTGGATACTCAAGCGGGTGGTTCTCACCCGATCTATCCAATTTCAGGTGGAAATCAAAGTTGGAATAAAGATCGAGATGGTGGTTGGAAAGATAAGAAGAAAGATTGGCATGATAAAGGTGTCAATTGGAGAGAATGTGATGGCGATAGGGATATGTATGTGCCTCCACATGACCGACTAAAGCCTAAGGAACAAGGTGTCGATCCCAAAATCTTTCAGATGGAAGACATGCTTATCCGAATTCTTCACAAGGTTGAAGGGTCCGATAAGATGCTATAAGAGTAGAAACTGAATTTTCTTCTATGAATCAAACTGTTGCATCTCGCTCAGTATCTAAAAAACAGCTTGAATATCAAATGATCCAGATTTAAGCTTATTTAAACCCTTGGCAAAAAAAGGGTCTTCATAGTGACACAGTTGCCAACCCATAAAATGATGATCAAATTATGGCTATTGTGACCTTAAGTGTTGAAGTGTTGGGGAATGACTCAATGAATGAAAATTACAACATGACAAAGGTAATTGATGATGATGAGTCACCAATGAAAGTGCTTGTTGATAAGCCTAATGTGGTTTCTAATGATGTTAGTAGTGACAATCCCGAAAGTGATTGTAATGCAAAAGTGAGGGATGTTGGTGCTACTCCATCGGGTAAGGTGAAAATTTCATGTAATGGGCCAATACCGATCAAAGTGACCCCTCCTTTTCCTCAACGACTAAAGAAAAAAAGAAGGTGATAAGAAATTTAAAAATTTCTTATCTATGTATAAAATTTTGTCAGTGAATATACCTTTGGTTGTGTAGCACCTCATATTTTGAAAATGGAATAGGTTGCATAAATATTGGCTACTGGTTTAGGTCCAAGATCAGTCTACAGTTCGTAGAAATTTCTAAGGGTTGTATACTAGTCTCATGGGAATGGGAAAATAATTTTTGAAAATCAATTCCCAGAATATCTTCATACGGTTAACTAGGATAGTCCATCGAATGGTCTATGAGTGGTATATGGGTCTCGTAGGGTTGTCCAAAACTTTGTGAAATTTTAAGGTCTAAGTTGAGTTATACAGACCTTAGAAGGGTCCCATCAAAAGTTGGGTGATTGTAAGGTCCCATTACTTGGTATAGGGTTGACCATTACAGACCGTAAAAAGTTCTACCATCCGTAGGTCTGACCCATAGACTAGTCCGACAGTTATTTGTTAAGGGCTTTTAGGCCTTTCACTAATTGTTTTAAGCCTATACTATGTCATTTTGGCATCTATCCTAAGCCCTATATAAAGATTTTTAGTCCTAAACTACCCACTCTAAAACCCATTCTCCTATTTCCCCAAAACTTAACCAAATTCAGTCTCCTAAATTCCCTCTTATCTTAAGAAAGAAAAAGAAGCAAGGGTTCATCCCAAGGTCATAGATTCACCTTTCATCTTGGGCTTTGAGTAGAAAGGTATGTTGGTATTCACCCATGGAGTTCATTCCTCTATGGGGTCCGCAAGGTTTTCAATTTCTCAATCTCAAATTCAATTGATCAAATTAAGGTTCTTCTTAATTTATTACGGGTTTCATCCAATTATGATTTAAATTGTTGTTTTAACCTTCTATTATATGATTTAATGTAATTACATGATATTTAGTTGAAATTATATGGACCTATGCATGATTTATGATTTCCAACTATGAACTTATGAAGAGCCCATAAACCTATGAACAATGAATTTTGGAAGGTTATGCATATCTTATGAAAATGATGTTTATGATGATATAGTTCTTTTAGATGAAAGTGTCAATGTTGTTGTGAAAGGTCTACTCACATACGGATATGATCATGATTTTTCACATACAGATTCACATTGGTGAAAGGTTTTCTCACCTATGTTTGAATTTTAATTTAAGGAGCTATTCTATGTTTTGATCTTTAAGATGTGGATTGGTATTGATAAATGAATTTTCTATGTATAATGATATTTAACTTTTATCTATTCCATTGATGTTTAGACTTAGTAGCGAGAGGGCTTTAAGGCGGAGGCTCAAATAGGATAGTCTCTAGTAGCAACCTCTATTCCTTAACTACGTGCGCCGTAGGATTGTCTTAAATGACCTAGCTAGTGGATCCACTTTATCAAAATATGATGTGTATGGATTATACCTTAGCAAGTAGAATCCCATTCTTTTGGTATGAAGGATATACCAAATTCCATGATATAACTCTCATGGTCTTATTGTCGGTTAAAGCTAATATCCACAAACTAAATATGTTTCTTCAAAAGCTTTTCGTATGTCTCTTATTTTAAATGTGTTGACCATATCTTATGAAATATATGTTGTTGCTTCTTTAAGCCTTTAAATGCTCAATGTTGGTCATATCTCACATGTTTAAGATCTTCATGTTATCATGTCTATTTATGCATTTTGCCCTATACTTAGTACATTCCATGTACTAATGCATACTTGTGCTGGCATTTTCTCATTAATGTATGGTCCAACGCTCCCACTTCTAACACTTGTTGTTAGTTGATCATTCTATCAGGTTCAAGAGTTGGTGAGTCCTCATGTTTGCGTACCAAGACACTTTTAATGCTTTATAAATTTCTAGTTTTCAGATGATGTATGTGGTGTATGAGTTACGTCCCAACCACTTTCTTTGATGTTTTAGATGACATGTAGAGACTATGTTAGACTTCCGCTCTGTCAAACTATTTTGGATTATGCAATGCTACTTTTGAAATATCTTTTTCTATTATCTTATATGATGTATGATAATTGTCTTGTGTAGTGCCTTTCGGGGTTCAATACACCACGTTTCACCATGGTATACTTTGGGTCGTGAGAAACTTGGTAATCACTGCACAATGTTTAGAAAGGTCTTAGGATGTCTCACAAGCCACGTCAGGTAGAGTTTTGTTCATGAGTGTGAAACGCACCATATTTATAAATAAGAAGTTATAAGATGATTAGGAAATTCCACTTTTTTCATTACTCTAAATTTGCGTGATAGAGTTTAACTCTATATGTCTCTCTCATAATCCTTATTCGATGATATTTAGTATATGGGCCCTCGAAGAACATATGTTAGAAAGAATGAGTGTGAGAATGTGGAACAAGAATCTCCTTAAGTTTCGGCTGAGCCTTTGGCTGAGGATGTGACTCATGCCGAATTTCAAGCCACTTTTGAAGTGTTGGCTCAAGCTATGACGACTCAAACCAATAGGAAAACTATGGTCCCTATGAACCCAAATATGGGTATGGTGGCACCTAGAGTGAGGGACTTCACTAGGATGAATCCCTCGGAGTTTTAGGGTACTAAGGTTGAGGTAGATCCTCAAGTGTTCATTGATGAGGTGTATAAGGTTTTGATGACCATGAGAGTAATGCCAATGGAATTGGCCGCTTATCAACTTAAGGGTGTTGCTCAAGATTTGTTCAATCTATGGAAGGAAGAAAGGGTTGTTGATGCAGGTCCTCTTGATTGGGAGAAGCTTAAGGTCGCTTCGTTATAGGTTCTTTCCCCTTGAGATGGGGGAGAAAAATGTATTTGAGTTCATCAACCTTCGTCAAGGGAATATGAGTGTGAAGGGGTATTCCTTGAAATTCACACAAAATTTCAAATATGCTCCTACTATGGTCTCCGATTCTAGGATAAGGATGAGTAAGTTTATTTTGGGAGTGTCCGAAATGGTGGTTAAGGAATGTCATACCGCTATGCTTATTAAGAAAAAGGAAATTTCTTGTTTAATGGTTCATGCTCGACAAATTAAAGAGGAGAATCTTCAAGAAATGTCTAGGGAGGCGAAGAGGCAAATACCGATGATGGTGATTTTTCACATTCAAGGTCCGGTGGACACGATCATTCTAAATTCTAGGAAAGGTTTTCCGGTCACGGTTCCTCCTGTGCTCCGACTACTCAGTTCAACAAAGAAAGGGTGTCTAACCCTAATACTCAAGGAGGAAATGGTAGTGGAAATGGATCTTCGGTTCTCGCATGCCAAAAGTATGGCAAGAGTCATTCGGGAAAATGTTTGATGGGTACATATAATTGTTTTTGTTGTGGTAAAAGTGGTTACCATTTGAGGGTTTTTAATCTAGAAACGACAAAGGAAAAGATGGTAGGAAAGCTCCGCCTTGTGGTTTGGGCTTAAGTTCTCTAAAGTAAAACCAATTCTATGCACTTCCAACTTAACATGATCAAGAGGGTTCTCCCAATGTTGTTACCATTAAGATTAAGTATCCTCCTCCATGGTTGATGACTTGTTTGATCAACTCCAAGGTGCAAGTTTCTTCTCTAAGATTGAACTCCGGTCAGGTTATCACCAATTGAGGGTGAAGGCAAGTGATATTCTGAAGACGACTTTTCAAACTTGGTATGGTCACTCTGAATTCTTGGTAATGTCATTTAGTTTGACTAATGCTCCGGCTGCATTTATGGACTTGATGAATAAAATGTTTAGACAATATCTTGATATGTTTGTGATTGCGTTTATTGATGACATCTTGATTTACTCACAAAGTGAGGATGAACACGTTGATCATTTGAGGATTGTGTAGCAAGTCCTCAAGGACCAACAATTATTTGCAAAGCTTAGTAAGTGCGAGTTTTGGTTGTGATCTATAACCTCTCTTAGTCACATCATTTCCGATTAGGGTATTGAAGTAAATTCTAAGAAGATGGAAGAGGTTAAGAAGTGTCCTAGACCTCTATCCCCTTCAGATATTCGAAGCTTCTTGGGTGTTGTCGGGTATTATAGAAGGTTTGTGGAAGGGGTTTCTTTGATTGCCTCTCCATTGATTACATTGACCCAAAAGAAGGTGAATTTCTTATGGTCAGAATCTTATCAAAAGAGTTTTCAAGAGTTGAATGATAGACTCACTTCGGCTCATCTTTTGACTTTACCAAAAGGCTCTGATGGGTTTGTTGTGTATTGTGATGCTTCAAGAATTGGATTAAGATGTGTTCTTAAGGAAAAATGGGAAAGTTTTTGCTTATGCTTCAAGGCAACTCAAGATTCATGAAAATAAATATCCTACCCATGATATGGAATTAGTAGTTGTTGTTTTTGCTTTACAGATTTGGAGGCATTATTTGTATGGTGTCCATATTGATGTTTTTACCAACCACAAAAGTTTATAGTATGCGTTCAAGAAAAAATATTCAAATCTTCGCCAAAGGAGATGACTTGAATTGCTGAAGGATTACGACATGAGTGTACTCTATCATCCCGATAAGGCAAAAATAGTGGAGGATGCCCTCAGTCAACTCACAATGGGTAGTGTTGTACATGTTGAGGAAGATAAGAAGGAGTTGGTTCGTGACGTTCATAGATTGGCCCGTTGGGTGTTCGGTTAGTTGGAGGTGGTGTAGTTATTCAAAATGGTTCGCAATCCTCTTTTGTAATGGATGTAAAGGCTAAGAAAAGTCTTGGTCTGATTTTGGTTGAGTTGTTGGAAGCGGTACTTAAGAAGTTTGTTGAGGCCTTCTCCCAAGGGGGAGACGGTGTGCTTCAATATCAAGGTTGCTTGTGTGTTCCCAATGTTGATGATTTGAGAGATCAACTTTTATCGAAAGCCCATAGTTCTTGATATTTCATTCACCCGGGAGCCACCAAGTTGTATCGTGACTTGCGGGAGGTCTATTTGTGGACTGTGATGAAGAAGGATATTGCGAATTTTGTGTCTAAGTGCGCTAATTGTCACTAAGTAAAAGTTAAGCATCAAAGAGTGGAAGGTTTGTCCCAAGATATTAACATTTCTATTTGAAAGTGAGAAGATTTGAATATGGACGTTATTGTTGGTTTACCCCGCACCCAGCGACAACATGACTTGATTTGGGTTATTGTGAATCGTATGATGATGTCGCCTCATTTTATTCCCGTCAAGATTTCTTATTCGGCGGAATATTACAAGTTGTATCTAAGGGACATGGTTAGGTTGCATGGGGTGCCCATATCCATTATCTCCGACCGTGGCACCCTTACTCTAGCTTGAGGTATTTAGCTTCTCATGGTTTAATCTTTGAGATTTAGGTGTTCTAGTCATTCTCATGTTTCCTTATGCATGCATGTTTGTTTTATAAATTGACATTTGAGTATGTGTTAGCTTGAATCAGATTGCCTCTTTAATAATGTGCGTTTTTGTGATTACATTCATGTTGGGCTGTTAGATATCTTCCTGTACCCTCATTATGTTGCCTTGAGTTCCATTTGAGGACGAATGTTCCCAAGGGGTAGATATTGTAACACCTCAGATTTTGAAAAGAGAATATGTTGCATGAATTTTGACTACTGGTTCAGGTCTGTGAGACCATTCTACGGTTTGTACA
Source organism: Solanum piurae (assembly GCA_029582685.1). Lineage (NCBI taxonomy): Eukaryota > Viridiplantae > Streptophyta > Magnoliopsida > Solanales > Solanaceae > Solanum > Solanum piurae. The sequence goes on along the minus strand of JAJOOO010017163.1, from coordinate 12,700 downwards.
AATTCCTACGGGTCATAGACCATTCTTGCAGGAATGGGAAAATAATTTTTGAAAATCAAGTCCAATACCTCTTCCTACGGTTAAACAAGAGGGTCCGTCGAATGGTATATGAATCATAAATGGGTCTCATAGGTTGGTCCCAGACTTATTGCATTCTTGAGGTCCAAGTTGAATTCTACAGTTAGGGTCTACGGACTATAGAAGGGTCCCATCAGAAGTTGGGTGATTTTAAGGTCCCAGTACTTGGTCTACGATTGACTAGTACAGACCATAGAAAGATCTACGAACCATAGGTCTGACTCGTAAACCAGTTCGATAATTATTTCTTAAGGGCTTTTGGGTCTTTTCCTAATTATTTTAAGCCTATACTATGTCGTTTTGGCATTTATCCTAGGCCATATATAAGAATTTTTAGTCCTCAACTACCCACTTTAAAATCCATTCTCCTATTTCCCCAAATATTAATCAAATTCACTCTCCTAAATTTCCTCTCAACCTAAGGAAGAAAGAAAAGCTAGGGTTCATTCCAAAGTCATCAATTCACAATTTATCTTGGGATTTGAGTAGCAAGGTATGTGAGTATTCACCCACGGAGTCCATTCCTCCATGGGGTCCCTAAGGTTTTTCATTTTCTCAATCCCAAATTCAATTGATCAAATTCGGGTTCTTCTTAATTTTTATGGATTTCATCAGATTATGATTTAAATTGTTGTTTCAACCTTTTATTGCATGATTTCATGTATTTACGTGATATTTAATTGAAATTATATGGACCCATGCATGATTTATGATTTTCAACTATGAACCTATGAACTATGAATTTTGGAAGGTTATGCATGTCTGATGAAAATAATGTTTATGATGATAGGGCGCTTTTAGATAAAAGTATTAATGTTGTTGTGAAAGGTCTACTCACTTACGAATATGATCATGATTATGAAAGGTATTTGTCACATACAAATTCACGTTGGTGAAAGGTTTTCTCACCATGTTTGAATTGTAATTTAATGAGCTATTCTATGTTTTGATCTTTAAGATGTGGATTGGTATTGATCATTGCGTTTCCTAGGTATAATTATATTTTATTTTTATTTATTCCATTTATATTTATACTTAATTAGCATCGGGAGGGCTTTGAGGTGGAGGCTCAAATAGGGAATTCTCTAGTAGCAACCTCTAGTCCCTAACGACGTGCCCCTATATGATTGTCTTAAATGACCTAGCTAGTGGATAAACTTTACCAAAAGATGATTTGTATGGATTATAGATATGCAAGCAGAATCCCCTTCTTTAAGTATGCAGAATATACCAAATCCCATAATATAACTCTCATGGTCTTATTGTCGGTTAAAGCTTATATCCCACCAAAAAAATATGTTTCTTCAAAAGCTTTTCTTATGTCTATTATTTTAAATATGTTGACCATATATTATGAAATATATGTTGTTGCTTCTTTAAGCCTTTAAATTCTTAATATTGGTCATATATCCCATGTTTAATTTCTTCATGTTATCATGTCTATTTATGAATATTGCCCCATACTTAGAACATTTCATATACTTATGTTGTCACGACCCAGGGGTACACCCTAGATGTAATATGGTGTATAGGACCCCGAGAGACCCCATACAAGCCGCTTAGCATTCATAACATAAGAAGTAAAAAACAACATTTTAAGTCCAAAGCATTTTTATAAAAGTAAAGCGGAAGTCTAAACACTTTGTCTCAAAAGCCATCTAATACAATAAAATGAAATTGGGCCTAGCCCATACATCATATCCAAAAACTGAAAGTAAGTCAAAAACTGAAAACAATGAAAATCCGTCCTCGAAGCATGAGGACTCATCAAGCTCGGAAATCAACCAAGTCAACCACTAGCCACAAAACTGAGGACCCTGACTGTCGGACCCTATATTTGGGAAAAATATAGGCAAGAGTATGCGTTAGTACAAAAAAAATGTACCAAGTATGATAGCTATTCATAAAACATTTAGAACATGCTAAAACAGGACATTTCACGACATGCAATTGACCAAGCTAAAACATGATATAAAAAGAGTTAGAAAACATAATTCATTAAACATGGTCAATGGAAGCTAACATCTTTAAAACCTTTGAACTCATATGATATAATTCTTGAAGTAACCTTAGTTCATTATTAATGTGGGAAGTAACCTTAACCGACATAGAGACCATGTGATCTATAACATGATCCCCTGGTGTCTCCCACACCAAAAAGAGTTTTCCTACTTGCCAAGGTAAGGACCATGAACTTCTAGCGTAGGTGGATCCACTAGCTAATGTCTATGTAGACAATCATCCTATGGGGGAACATAGGTAAGGGATAAAGATAATTCTTCTAGAAACCCAGGCTCTACTGATGTGAGGGCTTCCACCTCAATATCCTCTTGGTGCTAAGCATGATTCCCACAGAGTAGTCATTTCTTCCTTGTTCTTATCATCCATAGAAGAACACATCATCTTGCCAATCCAAGCTAAGTCATTATGACATCCATGGAAAGGTATCATTCTAACCAATCCAAGCTAAGCAATGCATCATCCATGGAAAGGTACAATTAAGTATCCAATCCAAGCTAGTCATATTGGGATAGCTCCTAAAATCTTTGATTCATAGTTTAGTTGAGAAAACCTTTCAACACTAAGAATCTTATATGTGAGAATGTCCTTTCATAAATAATGCTTTAATGTGTTTATGAGAAATCCTTCAACAACACAACAACAATCATCATCATTGATACTTGAATCTCCAAGCATCCTTAAAACATTTATATAAATCTCATGAAAACATGCTTAACTTCATAATCTCCTCTTTCATAATTCAAAACCCTCATCACATCATAATAATTGGAAACACATGGTATTTACATTGGTTCATGGGGAATCTTAAAAATCATAATATTTCATCAATTAATGCATAACAGAACATAAATCAATCATTTAAATCAACCTTAAAGAGAACTCATGGAAATTGAAGAAAACCCTAACTCAAATTGGGAATTTCTACCTTTCGAAATAGGAGAATTTTGGAACTCCATGAATGGAAGGAATTCATGGATGAAAACTATCATAACTTACTATCAAATCCCAAAGAAATTGAAGAATGGAAGATTTCTTGAACCCTAGCTTGAATCTCCTTCTTCTTCTTCAAGTTTCTATATTGTGGAGAGGAAGAACCCAATTCTTTTGGTGAGTTTGAAAGAATGACTTGAATGAGTGAGTTTTGGGGTTACAATCATTTATATAAGGGTCCTAGGCTTGTGTAAAACGACATAGTATTAATTTAATTAAAATCGGAATAGACCCAAAAGCCCTTAAACTTACAGTGCACTGCCCCACTTCACTCCAGGCTCCACGAGTTGTGGTGGCTCTCACGAGCCATGGTTCCAGCCGTGGTTCTTGACCAGTGGCTTGGCTTACCACATTTAGACTCAACTCCCCACACGCCCACCTCCACGATCCGTCAAGGCCTTCACGAGCCGTCAAGTGGCTCGTGGGAAGAGGCAGCCATAACTAGCTCACTGCCTAGCCCTTCACACCTCTCACCACTCCTCGTGGTACCCACCATGAGCCTTCATGGTAGTCGTGGGAGGTTAAAACAGCTTGGATAGCCACTGTGAGCAGCCATGGGAAGCATCACGGCTCATGGTACCCTTCACGGTCCGTATGGATCCACGTGAAGGTTGCCAAAGCTGAATTCTTTGGCTCATGGCTTGACACTTTGCCCCATGCTTAGACCACTAGATTACGAGGTGTTACACTATCTCCCCCTTGGGGACATTAATCCTCAAATGAAATTCTAGATACCTTTTAAAGGAAATGACTCAAGACTAGCAGCCCAACATGCATGCAATCACATAATGCACATATCCAAGGAGGAAACCTCATTCCAAGCTAAACATACTCATATCATCATATCATGAAGCTCATATGCAACTCATACTAAAATGCATATATCTGAGGAGGAAACATCAACTCCAAGCTAAAACATGTTCAAAGCATCACATTATGGTCTATATGCACTTCATACTCATAAGCACATAAACATGTAGAAATCAATCAAGTCGACTCATTTTCTCAAAACTTACGTTTTTCACCAACATGCAAAATAAGGAAATCATGGAAGCATCTAAAACACATGATACCAACATAATAAACCAAGAGGAACTCAATACCTCAAGCTAGAGTAGGAGTAGAAAGAAAAAGATGAGGATATCGGGACATCATATCGGCCTCGGATCCCAAGTAGCACCCTCAACTAAATGATTCCTCCATAATACTTTTACGGAAGCAACTTGTTTGTTCCTCAATTTCTTAACTTACCGGTCTAAAATCTCAACCGAAACTTCTTCATAAGAAAGATTCTCCTTAACTCCCAAACCTTCTAAGGGAACTATAGATGTCGGATGTAGATTTAGGTCCTCAGCTTTCAGATTACGCATAAATCGGTTCCCGATCTTCAGCTCAGCAATATCAGTGGTGAGTTTTTATTCTTCTAGGACGACATACATGTTTCCTTTCTATTTTTAGTCTTTAGTTTCAGGTTTTGCTAGATTTAGCTGGGGGCATGTCCCAACACTTCTAGTCAGATAGAGGCTTATTTCAGACATAGTAAGATTCAGTTTTAGCACTTGAGTTTTATTTAAGTATCTTAAACTCTTCTCAGCTTTATATATATTCAGACTTAGAATGTGTTTTCCCCATCATTTTAGTTTACATGATGTTTTAAGCTTCTACATAGTACTTTCCTAATTCAGTTTATTTAGTATTCTTATGATATGCCAACAGGGTTAGCTTGGGGTCACTCGTGATACTAGGTCCCGTGTTTACGTCTAGGGGGTAGCCTTGGGGAATTAAAAACTTGGTATCAGAGCACTAGGTTTAAGATTCCTAGGATGTTTAAAAATCCGCACTAACTAGAGTCATTTTCATGGGTGTGAAGTGTACCACATCTAATGAGAGGGAGGCTACGAAGTGTTTTAGGAAAACTTCACTTTCTGGATATTCTTATCGTGCGTAAGGTATGATCTAATTCCTCATTTCTAACTCGACATTATGCGCTTTCAGATCATACCTCCATGTAGAGCTTATAGAAAGAATGCTAATGCACGCATTGCTAACGCAACTTTTCCCGTCCCAGATCAGAAAGTTTTAAATGCTGAGTTTTGAAATGCCATTCAACTTTTGGCTCAGAGTGTGACCAACCAGAACAACCCGCAGGTTCCAGTTCCTTCAAATGCTAGTGGTGGATCAGTGGTAACCAGGGTTCACAGTTTTTTTAGGATGAATCCGCCTGAGTTCTTAGGATCACAGATTGGTGAGGATCCCCAAAACTTCATAGATGAGGTCAAGAAGATATTTGGAGTGACGCAAGTGACTGTTAATGATAGGGTAGAGTTGGCATCCTATCAGCTTAAGGATGTAGCCCACATCAGGTTTACTCAATGGAAAGGAAACATGGGTACAGATGCAAATCATATCACTTAGGAATGCATTAGTGAGAATTTTCTAGACAGGTTCTTCCCAAGATAGTTGAGGGAGGCAAAAGCTCATGAGTTCATGAATTTGAGGCAAGGTAACATGACAGTCCAAGAGTATGGACTCAAGTTCACCCAACTTTCCAGGTATGCGTCTCATAGGGTTGTCGACTCCAGAGCTCAAATGAACAAGTTTCTATATGGGGTATCCGACTTAGTGAAAACAAAGTGTAGAAATGCTATGTTGTTGGAAAATATGAACATATCTAGGCTCATGACTCATGCTCAACAGGTTGACAGAGATAAGCTAAGGATAATAAAAAGGCTAGAATAGGCGACTATGAGTATTCTTAATAAAAATTGGATGGTGGAAATCGTTCGCAGTTTCAGCAAAAGTCTTCAACTCCCACACTTTCATCAACTAGTGTTCTATCCTCCAAGTTTTGACAGGATAGGTAGGGCATCAGGCTCTAAGTCTCAGGGGTGTATTTCAGGCACCATAACCTATCCAACTTGTCCAAAGTGTGGTAAGAACCATCTGGGAAAGTGTCTTACATGAAAGGAATGATGTTTTGGGTGTGGTCAGTATGGTCACAGGTTGAGAGATTGTCCTTCTGCTAAACAGGGTAAATGAGGCAATAATGGTAGAGCTTAGTCCACAACTTCAGCAGCACCAGCAGGTCGCCCGACTCAGCAGGGTAACTCATCTGGTACAGGTGGAGGACAACACCAAAATAGGTTGTATGCTCTTGAGGATCAGGAAGATTCTCCTGATGTAGTCAATGGTACGTTACGAGTTTTTAACTTAGATGTTTATGCTTTGTTAGATCTTAAGGCTACTCTTTCCTTTGTAACTCATTATATAGCAGTCAACTTCAATGTTAGTCCAGAAATCTCTCACATAAAGTCACCTCAGTAGATCTTGTAGAGTTAGAAATGGTAGATTTCGATATCATTCTAGGCATGGATTGGTTACATTAATGTTATGCCTTAGTCGATTGTAGAACTAGGATTGTTCGTTTTCAGTTTCTAAACGAACCAATCTTAGATTGGAAGGGTAGTAACTTAGCGCCTATGGGTCGATTCATTTCTTACCTTAAGTCTAGAAAAATGATCTCTAAGGGTTATCTCTATCATGTAGTTCGGTTGAAGGATTCAAGCTCTGAAACCCCAACTCTTGAGTCAGTTCTAGTAGTTAATGAATTCCCAGAAGTGTTTCCATAAGATCTTCTAGAGTTCATCCCGATAGGGAGATCGAATTTAGACTTGATCTCCTTCTAGATACCCAACCTATTTCTATTCCTCCTTACAAAATGGCTCTAGCTGAGCTTAAAGAATTGAAAGAGCAGTTGATAGACCTTCTAGATAAGGGCTTCATCACACCTAGCATTTCCCCATGTGGTGCACCAGTGTTGTTCATGAAAAAAGAGAGATGGTTCTCTCAGAATGTGCATTTACTATAGGCAGTTGAACAAAGTCACAATAAAAAATAAGTATCCTATCCCCAAGATTGATGACTTGTTTGACCAACTTCAGGATGCTAGTCATTTCTCAAAGATAGACCTCAGATCCGGTTATCATCAGCTTAGAGTCATAGATATTGACATCCTAAAAACAACTTTCAGAACTCAGTATGGTCATTATGAATTTGTAGTTATGTCATTTGGACTAACCAATGCTCCTGCAACTTTCATGGATTTGATGAACAGAGTGTTCAAGCAATATTTAGACTTGTTCGTTATCGTCTTTAGTGATGATATCCTCATTTACTCTAGGAATGAGGAAGAACATGTGACTCATTTGAGGGTTGTCCTGCAAATTCTCAAAGATCGCCAGTTATTCACCAAATTTAGCAAATGTGAGTTTTGGTTGCAATCTGTTGCTTTCCTTGGTCATATTGTGTCTAGCAAAGGAATCTAGGTGGATTCCCAAAAAATAAAAGTAGTGAAACATTGGCCCAGACCTACCTCTCTTATATATATTAGAAGTTTCTTGGGTTTGGCTGGTTATTACAGAGGGTTCGTGGAAGGATTTTAATCCATAGCCTCTACATTGACTAAGTTAACTCAGAAAAAGGTTAAGTTTCAGTGGTCAGATGATTTTGAGAAAAGCTTTACAGAACTGAAAACTAGGTTGACTACAACTCCCATTTTGACTCTTCTAGAGGGTTCATACGATTATGTTATCTATTGTGATGCGTCCAGAGTCGGCCTAGGTTGTATGTTGATGCAATGAGATAAGGTTATAGCATATGCTTCTACACAGCTTAAGGTGCATGAGAAGAACTATCCAACTCATGACCTGGAGCTTGTAGTAGTGGTGTTTGCACTTAATATTTGGAGACATTACTTGTATGGTGTTCATGTAGATGTGTTCACCCAGAAAAAATTGAATCTTCACCAGAGGAGATGACTTGAGTTCCTCAAGGATTATGATATAAGTGTGCATTACCATCCTGGTAAGGCCAATGTAGTAGCAGATGCTCTTAGTAGACTATCTATGGGTAGTGTAGCAGATGTTGAGGAAGAAAGAAAGGAGCTAGCAAAAGATGTTCACATGCTTGCTTGTTTGAAAGTTCTCCCTATGAGCATATATATTTGTGGTGTAATGGTTTAAAATGGTTCAGAATCTTCATTAGTAGCGGAGGTTAAGGAGAAGCAAGACAATGATCCGATATTGCTTCAACTAAAGGGTGTAGTTCATCAACAAAGAGTTGAGGTTTTCTCCCAAGGGGGAGATGGTGTGCTTCGCTATCAGGGACGATTATGTGTTCCTAAGGTGGGTGAGTTGAGACAACAGATTCTTGCAGAAACCCATAATTCCATATATTATATTCATCCAGGTTCCACTAAGATGTACCGTGATCTGCTGGAAGTCTTTTGGTGGAATGGTATGAAAAGGGATATAGCGGATTTTGTGGCTAAGTGCCCTAATTACTAGAAAGTGAAAGTAGAACATCAGAAACATTCCTACTTGGAAGTGGGAAGTGATCCACATGGACTTCATTAAAGGTTTACCTCGTACTCGTAGACATCATGACTCCAGTTGGGTGACAGTGGATAGAGTTACTAAGTTTGCTCGCTTTTTGGCTGTTAAGACTACAAATTTGACGGAAGACTACACCAAGATTTACATTAATGAGATAGTTAGGTTACATGAAGTTCCTTTGTCTATCATCTCAGTTAGAGGTCCTCAGTTTACCTCTCATTTCTGGAAGTCATTTTAGAAAGGTATTGGTACTCAGGTTAATCTTAGCACAACATTTCATCCACACACGGATGGTCAGGCACAACGTACCATTCATACCTTAGAGGACATGTTAAGGGCTTGCGTGATTGATTTTAAGGGTAGTTGGGATGATTACCTTCCTCTTATAGAGTTCGCCTACAATAATTGTTACCATTCCAGCATTCAGATGACCCCTTATGAGGCATTGTATGGGAGTAGATGTAGATCTCCGGTTGGTTGGTTTAAAGTAGGTGAAGCAGCCTTGATAGGACCAGATTCGGTTCATGATTCCATGGAAAAAGTTTAGCTCATTAGAGATAGACTTAAGACAGCCTAGAGTCGCTAGAAATCCTATGCAGATGTAAGGAGAAGGGACTTAGATTTCCAAGTTGATGATTGGGTTTCCTGAAAGTGTCACCTATGAAGGGGGTGATGATATTTGGCAAGAAGGGAAAACTCAGTCCTAGATATGTAGGCCCTTACAAGATTCTGAAAAGAGTTGGTAAAGTGGCTTATGAGTTAGAGTTACCAGCAGAACTAGCAACAATGCATCCGGTTTTTCACATTTCGTTGTTGAAGAAGTGTGCGGGTGATCCAACATCTATTATAGCCTTAGAAAGTGTGGTTGTAAAATATAGTCTCACTTATGAAGAGGTAGAAGTTGAAATCCTTGCTCGTCAGGTTCGAAGGTTGAGAAACAAAGAAGTCGTGTCAGTCAAGGTTTAGTGGAGGAGTCAGTCCGTAGAGAGAGCTACTTGGGAAGCAGAAGCAGCCATGAATGCCAAGTATCCTTATCTCCTTCCTTCCAATTCCATTTAAGCTTGAGGTAATAGTTCCTCTTCAGTTTTTCGGTCATTCATGCGTAGCTTCAGTTTATACCTGCATTTTCAGCATATTTCTATGTCCTTGGAACTTAGTTCAGTCAGAAATTAGTTTCCAGTATTTTAGTGGTAGGGTTGCAACTCTTCCCCTCCATATTCAACTAGTTTAGTCTTCATTCAAGGACGAATGTTTCCAAGGGGGAGTTAATGTAACACCCTTTATCTGAAAATAGACCAACCATCAACTGTAGGGTGACCCACGGTCCGTCCTGGTGGTCCGTGGATAGCCACCTGCAACCCTTCCCAGAAAAAAATCTAGAAATTTTTCTAAGGGTCGACCCACGACCCATATGTCAGGCCACGGGCCATGGTCCTGGTTCATGGATCGAGGCCCCAGAACCACTCTTTGAAGTCGAACAATGGCCGACCAGAATGGACCGTCGGTCCATCCATGATCCGTCGGTGGCTTCAGCAACTTTTAAGTCAGGGGTCGTTTGGTCCTTTCCTTATGCGTTGGACCCCTAAACACGTCTTTTAACCCCTAAACTACTTAGTTTTGGTCAGTTTTAGCCTAGTAAAATACTTAGAACCTAACTTAATCAATTATTCACCAAAATCAATCCAAACTTACAGCAAAACAGAAGAGAAAGTCAAGAAACCCTCCAAGAACACGCAACAAGGTTTCGTTAGTTTCAGCCCCGAAATCAAAAGATTTCTCCATGAATTTCATCATTAGGTATGTGGGATTTCACTAGTGGGTTCCTTTCACCCATTAGGTCCCTAGAATTCAGTCAGATTCTTGATTCCCTTCATATTATCTAGACCTAAGGTTTCTAGAATTTCAACAAATTATTATGAATTAGTTACTTTAATGTTCCTAATTGGATTATCATGATTTTTGTACTGCTTTACATAGATTCTTGCATAAACTCAAAACCCTAGTTTTGCAGTTATTTTAGTTCATGAATTACACATGTTAGGTCAGTTATTTCAGATATACATGCCTCAGATTCGATTGTTTCATTATTAGTACATAAATGTTGCATTTTCAGTTAGCATGTCAGTATTACAGAAATTCAGTCAGAAATTGTTAATTACATAATTAATTGGGAGTAGCTTAATACAGAGTGGACTAATGTCAGTCACCCTCAAGTCCTAGAACTACGTGCCCCCGTAGGTAGTAAGTCCCCCGTGGGCATCAATTTAGTGATCACGCCAGTTATGCCTCTATACCTGTGGCAGGGTATATTGGGTCTTCTCGATGGGGCGTATACATCGGGCTCCATATTTAGCTTATGTGATTTTATGTTGGTTATTCGTAGCTCCCACAGTCAGATTCTAGTGCATTGACCAGGTTATTAGTTAAAGTACAGATTTCAGTTTTAGCATGTTATAAACACTGTCATTGCATTCAGTTAGTCCATGTTCAGTATTCTCAGTATAGTATCATGCTTATATCATATCATTACTCAGTTATATGCTTTATTCAGTTATGTTTATTGTTCAACTTTACTCTATCCTGCATGCTCAATACCTTTCAAGTACTGACACATACTCTACGCTACATCTTTTCGTGATGTAGGTTCAGGTCATCAGCTTTCAGATCATGCATAGATCGGTTTCCGATCTTCAGCTCAGCATTATCAGTGGTGAGTCCTCATTATCCGAGGATGACATACATGTTTCCTTTCTAATTTTAGTCTTTAGTTTCAGTTTTTGCTAGATTTAGCTGGGGCATGTCCCAACACTTCTAGTCAGATAGAGGCTTATTTCAGACATAGTTAGATTTAGTTTTAGCATTTGAGTTTTATTTCAGTATCTTAAAGTCTTCTCAGCTTTATATATATTCAGACTTAGAATGGGTAATCCCCATCATTTCAGTTTACATGATGTTTTAAGCTTATGTATGGTACTTTCCTAATTTAGTTTATTTAGTATGCTTATGATATGCCAACAGGGTTAACTTGGGGTCACTCGTGATCCTAGGTCCCATGTTTACGCTTAGGGCGTAGCCTCGGGGTGTGACATGATTGGCCCCAACTGTGTCTGATTACACAACTACATGGATTGAGGAGGGATATAGATTATGCAGAACGACATCAACATTGGTACCTAATATTGGTTTGGATTCATTAGTAGTACCTTGATTCCTTCATAGAATGAGTCCATCCTCTGACACCCCAAGGCTATTTTATTGGGGTACATTATTGATAGGGAGCATTTGAACCTACGCTTCATTATTGTCTTGTAGATTCTACTACAAGCTAGGCAGTAGTAGAACCAACTTTTACTTTTTGTGTTGATCACTGTATCAGAGGACTAAGGTCCCATTTGTGGTAGCGACTGATATTAGAGCCACTCCGGCTTCTTACATTAATATTCGTAGGATTAAGGCTGATTATTTGAGATGTTGAGGCGAGGAGGAAACCAACACCGATAGATTCTACTCCAGTGGTTGACATAGAGTGTGGAGGTTTACCCTACACCTCTTGCTCTCGCAGTTCCCTTCTATTCCTACTACATTTCTATCTACATCCCAAATCCCATTGACTTAGGCCATGCTTTACAAGATGTGCAATCTTTCCAATTTGGCGGATGTGAGAACCTATAGACTTGAAATGAATGTTCCTATAATGATTTTTGATGTCATTAAGGATGGCCTTGCTCCTATACACTGCGATGGAAGGACAATATACTTTGTTGACTGATTATAGGCTTAGACTTGATACCCTAAAGGCTGATATTATGGGGTTGAGGAGAGATGGATGAACTTAAATCCACATATATCTACATGTTTTGGGGGTGATGTACCCCTACCCAAAGCTCGGTGACTAAGATTCTTCTGAACCTATTGTCAAGTGTGGTTGGGCAACCAACTAATGCACCCCAGGTTGATGATGGAGTCACCGCCCTGGGGCGGTATCTGTGTGGTCTGGGATAATGGAGTCACCGCCCTGTGCCTGCCCCACAGTGTTTGCAAGATCGGAGCCAAAGGGGGGTACCTCAATCTGGGGCTCTCTGCGAGGTGCGGCCACATTTGCCTCATCCCGAATAAGGCCGATGTCCAATGCCCCTGTAGGGTGGACCAATCTGTCACAATGCCAAATCGGCACCCCAGAGTCTCTGCATAACTGAAAAATCAAACAAGGGAAAGGG
>JAJOOO010017162.1:0-31074 GCA_029582685.1 Solanum piurae | reverse complement strand
GCTTAAGTGATACTAAATCGGTATCATATATACTGTATTGGTATCATTAAGGTTGATAATTTCGCTTAACTGATACTAAATCAGTATATATATATACTATATTGGCATCATTAAGGTTTCTTGTTCAGAAATTACTCATTAGTCAATGATACTATAAGAGTATTTATATATATATATATATAAGGTTTCTTGTTCAAAAATCACTTATTAGTCAATGATACTATAAGAGTATATATGTATATTGTTGTGGTATCATTAAGATTTCTTGTTCAGAAATTACTCATTAGTCAATGATACTATAAGAGTATATATATATATATATATTATGGTATCAAAATTACTTATTAGTCAATGATACTATAAGAGTATAAAATATACTCTTATAGTATCATTGACTAATGAATAGTTTCTTAACAACAAACCTTAATGATATCAATACAGTATATATATATACTGATTTAGTATCAATTCAACGAAATTATCAGCCTTAATGATACCAATACAATATATATATACTGATTTAGTATCAATTCAACGAAATTATCAGCCTTAATGATATCAATATAGTATATATGATACTGATTTAGTATCAGTTAAGCGAAATTAGTAAATGGGGTATATAGTGTAATTATTTAGTGGGGTATGAATGTAAAGGGGTATATATTTGTAATTATTTTGCTTTTATGGGGTATTTGCTTATTTCCCCCAATAATCTATGCATAACTAATACAAGCATAATTAATACATGCATTACTAATGCTTGCATTACTTATACACTCTATTAGGTATTATTTTTATACACTCTATCAAACGACCTTGACTGTTTTTGTTTTTGTTTTTGTTTTATATGACTATTTGGTCAATAAAGATAGGCAAAGATGAAAGAGAGATTTATAGTGTCATGACCAGATATATATAAAATATTATCGATTTCATCATAAAGTATGAAAATATTAATTATTCATTGTTTGACGGCTTCAAAATTCAAAGTCTTTAGATTTCTGGAATTATCACATGTTAATATAGTAATATTAATTGAGTTATTTTTAAATATTTTAATACAATTTTTGGTGTATCGATAGCCTTTACGGTCTTCCACTCAATAGATTTCGTAAATAATTGCTAATATTCAGATTTTAAATAAAAAATATATTTTATTTTTTTTGTCAAATATGTAAACTTTACTCTACATCAGGTACCATCAAAACAAATCTTGAAATTGATCCTACCTATGCAACTTATTAAGCAAGTGTTGAACAGGAGATGAGATTCTCCTACCCCTCATTAGAAAATAAGGATAAGCGACAAACAACTTCGAAAACTTGTTTCTACTAACAATTAAATAGATTTCTATATCCTCTTTTTATTTGGGGGGGGGGGGGTGAATCCAAGGGAGACATCAAGTCAAAAGAGCATTAAAAGAGATATTATATAATTGTCCATCAAAATAATAATAATAAAAGAGTATATATATATGCGTAATATTTTTTATACAAAATGATATACATTTATATATATATTTAACTGCCTAATCTTTCCCATTTGCCTATCTGTTAAAGGCACTTCTCATCTCATTGATTTTTCTTTTGACCATTATTGATATTTTGAAGTAAAAAACAAATTTACATTATCTAGCTGACTGGCCCAGTTAAGATGTTTTTTGTAATTATGAGATGGAATACGAAAAAGAAATTGTTTTAAAAAAAAAAAATATTAACTCCAAAAAGAAAAATAATTTTGCATTGCTAAGAGCCTCATATTATGACATTCGATATCCAAAATTCATTGTTATTCACTGTTTTCTAAATATTTCAAATTATTAATAATTATGATTTATAATATTTTTTATATAATTTTTAAATATATAAATTTTATTTGAAGATTGAAGAAATTTATATCTAAACTTACATCGAAATTAAATAATTTTACACTCATACTCTAAATCGGCTTGTATAAAATAGGACGAAAAAAGTATATGTTAGACATTCAAAATTATGTGTAGATTGTTGTTTCACAAATAGAGTGGAATTTAAGCATCTTTTGAACTTTTTTTTTTTTTTTGTTTGTATTGATTAAATTTTTTATATGTTTTAATCTATTGTAAAAAAAAATATCCTTAAAATCGGCACAAAAAAGAATACTTAATATTTTTGACAAATTTGACCCACAAGACATCTATTTATTTAACTTGTTCATACATACTAAAAATCACAATCTTCAATTTAGTTCTCCATAAAAAATAAATGGCGACTCAAGAAAGTTCATCGAGAACGAAGAAATTTCTTCTAGTTATAAATTGTATAATTCTAGCTATAGGAAATTGTGGTGGCCCTTTGATCACCCGTCTTTATTTTCTCAAAGGAGGTGAAAGAATTTGGCTATCAAGTTGGTTAGAAACAGTTGGTTGGCCAATTGTTCTCATCCCTCTATCCTTCTCCTACTTCAATCGCCGTCGCAAATTCCAAGACAAAATGTTATCAAGTACTATTGATAACAATAATGATAACAATAATACAAAACTCATTTTGATGACTCCTAGGATCTTTGTAGCAAGCATAGGGATTGGAGTTCTGACTGGATTCGATAATTACCTCTATGCTTATGGCGTGGCTAAATTACCTGTCTCCACGTCAGCTCTTCTCATTGCTTCTCAACTTGCTTTCACCGCGGGCTTTGCTTTCCTCCTTGTGAAGCAAAAGTTCACGTCCTACTCCATCAACTCAATTTTTCTACTGACACTTGGCGCGGTGGTATTGGCCGTCCACGCGAATGGTGACCGACCTAACGGGGAGTCTAAGAAGGAGTATGTTCTAGGGTTTATCATGACACTTGGAGCTGCAGCTTTGTATGGACTTATTTTGCCTTTGTTTGAGTTGATGTACAAAAAGGCAAAACAAGGTATCACTTACACACTTATTATGGAGATTCAGGCTGTCTATTGCCTTTTTTCTACTGTGGTTTGCACAATTGGGATGATAATAAACAAGGACTTTCAGGTTTGTCTCTCCCTCCCTCTTTAACACAATCATTTTTTTCATCGGATAATCGTAGTGTTCGAGTCAGCTTGGTGTATCAATAACTCCATTCATCAAAATTTGAACAGACGAAAATTCTTTTAACATAATTATTTATTGTTCCTTTTGTTATTTTTTAGTTGTGCATGATGTACTTTGCACTTTCTTTAAGAAGATAAGAAACGAAGTACATATTTTACTATAATACCCCTGACAATTAACATTTTAAAAAATCATGATTTGAGGCATTGGTAGTTAATAATTGTCTTTTTTCTTAATATGTTAAAAGTGGAGACGTTTAAGTAAAAGTAAAAAAATATTTAAATATATTAGGCAAGTAAAAATAAATGAATTACAATGTTACTCATTAACTATGTCAAAATAGATCTTTTTTTTTCATCATTTTAGTTTGTTGTAATTGAGGTTTTTCTCTTTTTGAGGATTTTGCTTTTGAGTCAATGAAATTATCATTGGCAATTAAAGATGAAGTATAATTAGTTGGTTTACTACTTATGACAGGCTAATAATTAAACTCTGATTATAGATCACTAACCATGTACTTTCCTCCTATCCTTTTTTTAATCTGTCGTTAATTAAGGTTCTGACATACTTTCTCAATTTATTTTTATTTGTCCGCTATACTAAAAATGGTTGTTCAATAATATTTGTTCAGTTTAAAAAATCAGGAGATAATTTACTTTTTTGTGTCTATTTTACGTTTGCTATTCAAAGGGTAGTATAATAATATTACCCCTATTATTTATTATTTCTTAAGATGTGTGTTAACCTAATAATAGACAACTATTATTAGACGGGAGGAATAGTAATTAAGAAAAACATTTTATAGCACTAATCGAAAGAAATATTTAACTAAATTACGCTTGCCGGCCTCTAGCTGTAACTAAGACTATAGTTATATGTCATGTCTGAATATTTAGGGTGAAAAAAAAGACAAATTGTTCTTTCTAGCTAATTTTTAAAATAACAGATATTTTGAATCACATTATTTTGACTTTAGTGAGGAATAAAAAGGACAAGATAAAGTATCCAGTTTAGACTTTGCACGTCCCTCATAAGAAAATAAGGTGATTGTAAATGGAGAGAAAGTAAGTAAATAGTCTTGTTGTTCACTTTTATTTGTCCATTTTAAATTTTTCACGCCCCTCATAAAAAATATTGATTAATATGAGTATTTTATCATAATATCCATATTAACTGATAAATAATCTTAGATCTTGAAAAATAATGTAGAGCACAAGTAATAAAAGTTTTTTAATATTAATACTACTAAATAAAAATAAAAATATTATTTTTTAAATAGTGAAAAGATAAAAATGATCTTAACTTGAAAAAAGAACTTTCTATTGAATGGAATTTTGTAACGGCATAAAATTTCGATTTCAATCGATTATACTTTTGGTTATGCATGCACACACATAATTTCATTTACTAGTATTGTTTATTAGCACAAGATAACTTTGTAAATTGTATCTCACCTAAAATTTAGTCGATATAAATAATTTTTGATGTGACATTAATATTAACTTTTAGTTAGTGTCTTGACATGTATATATGTTCCCACTTAAAAGAAGAAAATTTAATTCATAGACATCATCATATCAACTACCTATTTTCAATGCAATTTTGTCCATTTAATATAAAGTTAAGAATAAGACCAAGAAAATTGATGATATCTAAGTCAGTGGTGAAGTAGCAAAGTCCTCTAGTTCTTGAATAGAAATTCCACTATCAAACTTTGTTGTCCATCTTTATCTTGAATAATTGACTTCTAACAAACTCTAAAAGTTAAGGCCCTGAATTCAACAAAATAGAGTCCCATCTAATGAAAACTTTATTATTATATTTCATCCTCATCAATATAGGTGTAGTGAATGAGACTGTTTTTTTCTTAATTAGATGTTTTATGTTCGAATTTTAAGTGTAGAAAATTCTTTGATAAAGAACACTTCCCTATGAATAGGGTCATATGTTGCACGAATTTAAATTAATCAAATTTCAATACAGGTACTAAACACCTAATGAAAACCATTTATTTTTTTTAAATTTGTTATTTCATCATGTCCTTCTCTCTCTTTTGTGTTGGGGTAGTGGGCGCACTATTAAAAAATCACTATTTTCTATTAAAAATTTCACTAAAAAATTGTACTGTGATTATTCTCACTTTTTTTTATTGAACCAATATAAAAAGGAAAAAAATGTAATTGTTTTCATGAAAAATTATGTTGAGTTTTCTTGACTTAATTTTTATGTATTTCCTCTTTTATATTTTGACATCATTTGGTGAAAATTCTGACTTTAATCATTGAAACTTGCATTTTGTATAACTTGTTATTTATCTAATTTTTAAGTGTACTATATATATATATATATAACTGTCAACTCAATTATTATTGTAGAATTCATAAATCTCACATTCTGAATATGCCTATGACAATTATATATTGTTATTTCTTAGATGACCTGATACTATAATAATGATATTGTCATAAATAACTTATTAGCTTCCGTATGACTCTTAAACATGCAGGCAATGTCAAGGGAGGCAAAATCATTTGAACTTGGAGAAGCTAGATATTATATTGTTATAATATGGTCAGCAATAATTTGGCAATGTTTTTTCTTAGGTGCCATTGGAGTTATCTATTCTTCATCATCATTGGTGTCTGCCATTTTAATTACTGTTTTACTTCCTGTTACTGAAATATTAGGTGTTGTTTTTTATGGTGAAAAATTTACACCAGAAAAAGGTGTTTCTCTTGTACTTTCTATATGGGGTTTTATTTCTTACCTATATGGTGATATTAAAGCTAGCAAGAAGAAGAAAGAAAATCAATCTCAAGAACAAGAGATGATTGATAAAATTACTTGTACTCCATGATTACGAATATTAATCATTTATATAATAATTATTGCAAAGACAATTAGTATATGTAATTTTGTTTAAATTTCTTTTGTACTTGTTGAAGGATAAAAAATAGATTGTTGAGAAGTCACTATCAACTTAATATTCAAGATGTTATTAACGGTACTGAACATGTGATATATAGACAAAGGAATTGTTTTGACGTCAAAGTATGTTTAAAGAGAATTAAAGCGTTGTGTCAACTTGCGTACAAGAAATAATCTTAGATTACTCAAGACAATGAACTCTAAAATGAGGGTTTTAGAAATTTTGGGGTCGCATTACTATGAAAATTGTAACTATTTAAAAAAAGTAATTTTTATTTTTGAAGTAAAAAATAAAATTTGAAAATTGGGCAGTTATGTTTGACTATAAATATAAATTGAAGTTGTTTTTGAACTTTTATGAGTAATATAAAGTGAATATTTTTTTAATGTTTTTTAAATTTCGATAAATTTCAAAATTTATGAGCAAACATGTTTTTCAGATTAACTCTTGAAACTTGTAAAAAAAATTCATGGCCAAACACCTAGATTTATTTAGAAAATTCAATTCTATGAATAAGTGAGATATATGATTCTAAAATAGTACCTTAATCAAATTTTTCTATCACCACCTATAAATACAGGTGGACACGAAAGAGGTAAGTGTTCTCAAGTAAGAGTCCAAGTAAGCAAACAAGAAGTGCAAGAACAAGTGAAAAATATAAAAGAGCAACAAAGAGCAGTGTTGCTATAGAGGCAGGGGCAGAGCTAATTTAGAGTCAAAACTAAAATTATTTTTTATATATATAAATATGAGAGATGCTAATTTAATTCGTGTGTTTATTTTTTAAAATTTTAAACTCAATTAATGAAAATTCTAACTCAGCTAAAGGATAACTAGGAAAATATATTGAATGTAACGAATTGTAAGAGATAAATTGGTGTTTAAATTGCTGTAATAAAATTCGTAAAAGTATTTTTTTTTAAGATATTCGAATTCGATTTTATAATGAGATATTTCACGTTAATAAAGTAATCTTGCAGAATTAATTTTTGCAAGAATATTGAAATGACTTGTAAAAATTATTTCCTATTTTTTAAAATACATGCTATAATTTTTCTTTTTGATATGAATTCGAACAGATATTTAAAGTTGTATATTTTCATCATATGTATATGAGAAAAAATGTAATTTGTAGTATTTTTGTGTACTTTCTAGATATCTAAAATTAATTTTAAAATATCAAATTAATCTATTTAATATAACTTTAAAAATGAATCAAATTAGCTTTAAAAAAATATGACAAAATTTTTGAAATGGAATATTTATTTTTAGTGCAAGTGCTTTGTTTTTCTCTTTTGTGGAGGGATTTCTTTTCCTTGTCTCAAGGATATTTGTTAATAAACAGTTTCACTATACAAAATGAAGAATTAGTGATGAATAAAATTTTATAGCTAAATAATAAAAAAAATTCTAATCTTATTTAGTTATAGATTAACATTGATTATACGAAAATTTAATTAGCTAAATGCGTCATAGCAATGAATTAGCTATTCATTTAATGACAAATTTCATAGCTAATTCCGTATTTTTTGAAATTTAGATACCGACAATATTACTCTCCAAGTTAGTTTGTCCACCTTTGAACATTTTAGTCCTTTTAATGTCGTCCCCTAATATTTTGTTCACCACAACCGTCCCCTTCTTTTTTTTTTTTTTTTTTTTTTATAATTTTGGTATATTAAAAAATACTACAAAACCTACATAATTGAAGAAATTTTACCTTTTATATTACTTGACCCAAGCTTAAAATTAAAATGAGGATATATAAATAAATATATATTTAAAAAATTAAAAATTGACAAAGGTTGATAATTTTTTAGAGGGTAAAATAGAAATTTAGCCACTAAAAAGTTGAGAAATCTGGTTGAGTAATCTTTTGAATATATTGTATGCAAAAGTTTAGTTTTTGTAACTCAATTGAGAACTTAAAAGAAAAGAGTTTTGAAGTTCGTGGTTTCACAATATTTCTCGAGTTAAAAATTTTATAACTGAAAACTGATCAAAGATTTAATTTGTGGACTTAGTTTTACAACTAAGAACTCAAGAAAAGAGGTATGGATTAGAGTTCGTAATTCTACAATTCTATTATTTTAAATCTGAAATTATTAATTATATTGTGATAGAGTGTCACAAGTAAAAATTTGAGACTCTATTATAATGTGCTAGAATTTCATATGAAGGGAGTTTTCGAATTCCAGTACTACATTATTTTGGAGTTTAACTTATTAAAGTTTCAAACTTCAATACATTATATTAGAATTTTGCATGTTTTAGCTAGGAATAATTTTATCTAAATTTTATTTTTCGCATTAATAAGTGATTAATTTTGAATTACATTTTAAATGGTGGCTAAATTTTAAATACCGGTCCCAAGTGGCTACGCCACCCATCTTTTACGCTGCTAGCTATGTTTCAGCCTGTATATCTTTAAAGGCCTAGCCCAAAATTTTGGTGGGACGATATCCATTTAGAAGAGACTAATCTAAATATCAATTCATTAAAAAAAAAAAAAGAAGCAACTTACGTAAATTTCACTAGTTTAGTATCTAATTACCTCTCTTCTTTCATTTTTCATTATTACGAATTGTATCAGAATTTTGAACTTCATATACATGCATAAGATCAAATTAGGTGTAATTTGTTCTAGATTTATTACACTCGTAGTCTCTGAAGGATGAGAACCAACTATGTAGCATCTACATCAAGAATTCAAGTATTGTATACGTCATTAGTCCGATTCTTTGTAGGAACGATCCGTAATAACGACACTATATCCAAGTGAATTCGCATGTATCTGACTCTTTCACTCTCCTTTCTCCTATCTCGGTAGCCCCTCTCTCTGTATATGATGTCCCAAATACATGTATCTAGTATCCCAGATACATGTATCTGGGATACATAGATTCTCTCGCTCGCCTCTCTCTCTATTTTAGTGTATATGATAGCAAAAATACATGTATCTAGGTGAATCTGACTTGAAATCTGGTATGCAATTATTATTTAGTGAGATAATATGTAATTATTTCAAACAATAGAGATAATTAGTAATGAAATATTTGTCTAATTAAGTAATTTTTCTAAAAAAAAATAGTGAGTCAGACCGATTATTTACGTAAAGATTCCTATTATTAATTTATATTTTACATTTTCATGTTTCATACTTTGTTTTCCTAGTGCTTTTTTTTTAATTTCATGTTTGGTTTTTGTTCTTCAAACTGTTTCTGCCTTTATTTTTATTTTTTCCTTACTTCATCTTTGCCTTTTGTTCTTTGTAAAGAACTCAAATTCAATGTAACAAATAACCAACTTCTCAACTACATTAATAAAAAGAACAATAGTTCAATTACAATTCCAAAAATAAGTAAATGTAACTACTCAAATGGTAAAAGTCCCAAACGAACGTACCAAAATATTGAAAGTAAAAATTAGAAATCGATAAATTAAAGAAAGGAGGTAGATGAGAACATACAGACACTTGAGAAGGGAGGTGAGGAAAAATAGACTCTTTGCTTAACAATCTGCATAATCCCTTCTTCCTAAACCTTAGTCCTTTTTAATTAGTTGTTTACTGAAACTGAATCCCAAATCAACTTTTGTGAAAGCCTTTTGATCTTGTTACTTTTTCTTTGCCAAATAATATCAGTCATTCTATGTGTAATGGATTCTTTTAATTAAGTATAAATATGATTTATATGATCATCTATCCCATTTTTATTATGATCGATCACAATATTAATATAGCAAAATATTATCAAGATTGATTCAACACACTATATATTCCCATAAAGATTAATTAGTAACCATATGGTGGATCAGGTGGAACATAAATATTGACCTAAAATTTGTTAAAACAATAAGATGTTACTAATTGGGAAATGACAAGCTTTAATTACTAAAATTCAACTTACATGTTCACTTAATATGTACGATGAAGCGTTTAATATCATATACAATATTGATACAATATAATCTAGAAAACAATAATAATTTCTTCTTTGATAACTAAACTATACTATTATTTACCAAAGTGACTTTACAAAACATATGGATAAATAAACCACTTTTATATGGATAACCCTTCTTATCTAACTAAATAAAATCCTTTCGTTATCAAGAAAAAAAGAACTTTACAAAACATGATAATCTCAAAATCAAGGAAAATAACACACCAAGTTTGGTAACAAAAAGACTTTATTTTATTTTTAGTAGTGTAACTTGATCATCTCATGAGAATAAATGAATCACAGTCGAAAATTACTAAATGATTCCACAAAATAATTAAGACATAATTTGAAATCCTAAAAATCAAATAATTAAATAAAAATCTTGTTTCACCTTTAATTTACTTTCATGTGCATGGTGACTACTCACCATATCGGGTTGATTTCATAAATGGTTACGATCACCACTCATTTTATTGCACTAAAATCGTCAAAATATTTTTAGAGCAAAAAAATAATTCTATTTAAGTATCACAAAAATCATTAAACTATTTTCTTGAACAAAAAAATGACAACTTTATCTAAATACCATAAAAAGTCATCAAGAGGAAATAAAAGAGATCACTTTAATAAAATACTCAAGAAAAGTTGAAGCACTTCATTATTACAAGTAATTATTTAGTGACATGTGATTCTTAAGTAAAGTTGAATGATTATTTTGTTAAAAAGACAAAGTTAAATAATTTTTATGTTACAAAAAGTAATTCACAAGGCTAATACAATAAAATTAAAGTTAACTGATCATATGTGAAATTAACCCGACTCATCAGTGGGTGGTAATGAAGGAGAGAAGGCCAAGAAGATGAGGAACACCAAGAGCACAGCTGGAAGGAAGAGAAGCAAAAGTGGCGGTGGTGGAAGAGGCGGAAGAACCAATGGCAATATCAAGAGAGATATCGTTAGAATCGCCATGAAAACTATAACACTAATACACCTAATATTCTTCACCATCAATTTTCTTTTGATTTTGATGATTTTGATGATTGACAAATAATTATACGTCTAATATTCTTCAATACATGAACTTCTTTTCGATGTACTCTTCATCTCAATCCAATTCTTCAACGAACCTTAAATCATGTACTGATCTAAATTTTTCATAACACAAATTATGTAGACATAACATGTATCGATGAAAGTGTAACATCACAGGTCAACTAGTGATATTATCCGTTAAGTGAGGTTGAAATGAAATGGTTAATCAAAAGGTTTTTTGAGATCTAATTTTCTTTCTATTTCAATATTTGCTTTCTTTAAATAGTCTAAAACGATATTTATATAATATCGTCGTATTTCCACTTTCTTTGTAGTTATCAGTACTATCTTGTTTTGCTCGTGTGTGAAATTTGTTTGGCTAAAGTAGGACTTGAACGAAAGGGGGGAATGGAGTGATGATGAATGAAGGTTGTTAGGTAGAGATGCAATCTTATAATTTCTAGTTTATCTGAATTTAATATTTTTAGTATTATAACGTATGAATTTGCATGCAAAAAAGTTTATTAGTAAAATGGTAATAAATACTCTTTCTGTCTCAATTCATATAACTCATTTTTCTTTTTAGTCATTTCCAAAAAGAATGAGACATTTTAATATTTGGTAGAATTAATTTTAAAATGTTCATTTTATCCTTAATCTTAATGAGAATTTTCAAATGATAAATGGAACCGGTTTAAAACTTGGTTTTTTGACACTTATAGTGAAGATGATTTGCATAATATCTCTCAAGAATTTTATGAGACTTGTGCTTTGCATAATCATATTATGTTCTTTGTTCCTTGGTTTATAACCACTTATTTACCGTTGTTCATCAATGTTCTTGAACGATCTTATAAATTAAGATGATTCTGGTAATATTGTTAAATCAATTTATCCCCCTCAGGCTTCATTTATTTTACCTAATAATATTGGTATTACTTTTACTGCTTTTTAAAAATTTATTGAAGAAGATGTTGCGGCAGTCAGCATCAATGAAATTAATAACTTGATTTCTCAAAATAATTATTTGGGACTTTATGTAAAAGTTTTGGGTGAACATATTAGTTCTCTTGATAAAAAAAATAGATGAACTAACCACCTTGCTAATTCAAATTAAGATAGAATTTATAATCACACAAACATGACTTATTTTAGACAATAAATGTTTTTTTTAAAATTTTATATCAAGATAAACTAAATCATATAAATTGCGACGAAAAATATAATAGATTTGAACTGATATATTAAAAATATAGCAATTTAAATATAAAAAATTATAAATATTAATTAAATAATAAATTTAAATTCTGAATCCGCCGGGTTGTCATCAAGTTAAGGTCACCTCAAATACAGGCACTATTTGAATGTTCAAGTGTTAGATTCATTGTACAATGATTTAAAAGTGTTTTCTTACTGTTTTCAAGAATCATTTTATATTATTATAATTCACAACTTGGATTTGTTATATTGTGTGGTTTTTAGGAAGCGGCAGCCCTAGTTGGGCATCTATGTTTATTTTGTTCTTTTCTTCAATACATAATTCTTTTACCATTTATGTTTCGATTTTTTGTCTTATTTTTTTAATTCACTTTAAAAAATGTCTATAACATATCTAAAATTACGACTTTAAAATTGCGTGACACTATTTTTTTTTATTAGTTAGTTTCGTATATTTTATAGATACACAAATATATTTTTGATGTTTGATGACGATGGGAGAAAACAATTTTCATAAAAGATATGTATCATATATTGATAATAATATTAACTAAACAGATAATATATCCTTTGAACTTTTATAATTAATAATGTTGTTTAAATATTGGTTGGGGCAAGTAGTGTGAAATTTAAAGTTGAAATAATGATAAAAATTGACTTTGATCCATAAATAATTAGACGACATGGACCGTGATATTTGTTTGTTACCTCAAGTGTTTATATTAAATTAATTTAATTTATCATAATTAAGTGATTTAATAAAATAAAATATATGTTAATTAATTATTATTATATAAAAATAATTTTAGATTCAGACACACAAAAATACATATATTATTTTGATGTAAATATTAAAACATGTTTCTTAGCATCTTTTATTATGACGAAATTTATTAAGACATTATTCTCCCCTCTATTTCATTAATAAGTGGATATTGCCAAAGATAATCTATCCAACTTTAGGGAAAATAATATTTTTTCTCTCCACGTGGTTCCTTTAAAAAGTATTTTATATCCCTTGTACAATGAATCTAACCCCTAATTAAACTTTGGTATTAATTATGCCTACGTATTAGGATGTTGGGCTTGATTTGTGTCTTGACAATGACCCCATCTCTTGTTTTACAAACTTATTTTCCTTCCATACAACTCAACACTCAAGTACTTAACTAATTCATTTCATATATACAATATGTTATGGATACAAACACCAAATTCTAAAATTGAAGAAATGATGTACAAGTTTGAGGATGGAGAGGTGTACTAATTAATAAGAAATTCAACATTTCAAGAAGTTGATGTTGAAAAATTTTAAGATTCGGGTTATAGTTTTTATGGTGATTCTAACGCTATCTCTTCTAGTATTGCCATTGGTTCTACCACCCCTTCCTCCACCACCACTTTGGCTTCTCTTCATTCCGATTTTCGCCATGTTTTACCTCATCTTCTTGGCCTTATCTCCTCCCTTGGTACCCTCCGATCTCGTGTAAATGTTAGGTTTTTCTGAATTTTCTATCTTATTTGAATTTTTACCATAACTATTTTTAAAGGCTCTCATACTTTTACTTACTTTCTGACTCGAATCTATACAATCTTTGGTTTGGAGGCGAAGAGTGGCTTACCATTCAAATAACCCGGGAACAACCCAACCTTAGAATTAAACAAATCTGTTATTTGAATTGAAATTTGGAGAAACATTCTCAACGGCGGACTAGGCCCAAGTCCCTTGGAAAGAAGTGTCATGAAGGGGTGAGAGCCCGATTCTGTTGCACCACGATGAGTTGGATTGTTTAGGAATGCAATCCCAATCGGACCATTTGAATAATCCCTCTTGTATGGGAACAAACCAACCTTAGAATCAGACAAATCTTTTGTACGAATTGTAATTTGAAGAAGCGTTCTCAACAGTGGACTAGGCCCAAGTCCCTTGGAAGGAAGTGTCAGTAGGGGTTGGGATAAGATTTTTCAAGCCCATTTAAAATTAGGGCTTATAAGCTCGATCCATATAAGTTGTTGGTCCTTGAGGCTTGATCGGGGCCGGTCTGGGGTTGGCCCATGAGCCAAAACTATTTATTTAAGGGAAAATTACGCGTATAAGCAAACATATACTAGTTAATTACTTAATATAGCTATAGTTTACCTTAATTACAATTCACAGCTTACTTTTAGCTATAATTATACAACTCAACTTTTTAGTTTTGTATAATTCACGCATTTGTATAATTCGGAATTTGTATAACTTTTGTATAATTCAGAATTTGTATAATATAATTTGTATAACTATTTGCACTTCTGATGTTTGTAATTGTATAAATTCGTTATTTCGAGTTTATACAAAATAACTGAATTATACAAATGTACCCGCGAATTATATAAACCTGCAAATTATACAAATCCGCGAATTATACAAATGAGGTAGCTTAAACTATAGCTACAACCCGTAAATATGCAAACTATAGCTATGGAGCATAATTAAATTTATTATAGTGGCTATTTGTGAAAGTTCCTCTTTATTTAAAGGTAACTTACAGAAATCTCACTAATGTATGAGTTAATTACTTAGAGGCAAGTTATGCTGTCATATTATGAATCTTACCACATTTTGGTGCATCTAGATATATGTAACTCGGGATACATGGATTCAAAATTAAGTTTAATTTGTTCTAGATACACTCTATGCAAGTGGACTCACGTATATCTAGAATATATAACAAATCTCATCCCGCGCCCTCATAATTCATAAAACAAGGAATGATAACGTGAGACTCGATTTACTTTCTTTATCCAGCATTTGAAGACTCAACAAAAAAAAGAGATATATTTTTAGGCATTAGTGACCATAAATATTTTACTAATATGAGTACACAGTTAATCTCTACGCAAACTCATAAGGTTATAAATCATGTGGCAATTTAATTGGAGGATAAGATTGTTTGGTGTACAAATATAATATCACGTTAAAGCAAATATATCATACTACGTAAGAATATTTTTGAATAATCTTCTTGATTTAATCTTTGACTCGAATAAATCTTTCTGTTGTACATTGTTACTTAATTTTAGGCTTTCGTGTGGTAGGTTATGTTGTTGTCTTGGGGTAAGTGATAGGGTGGAGAGGAGATAATAGACTTGAAATATAAATATTGAATTATTATTTTCTAATCATACTAAAAAAAAGGTCAATTTCTTATTTTTAAAATACTTGGATAAAATACTTTTATCAATCAAATATGGAAAGACAGTAAAATGATTTTAAAAAAAATTGAATCCTCCATACCAAGCACAACAACAATAATATCATGTATAGTAAAATCTCACGAGTGAAATCTGGGGATGGAAGAATGTATGCAGACCTTATTACTACTTTGAAGAGGTAGAAACTCTGTTTCTAAAAGATCATTGGCTCAAGTACATCAAATCTAAGTATAAAGAAGATGAAAATAATGTAAAAACATAGCAGCTATATGGTAAACAACAAAATAATATGACTATCGAATAATAAGAAAAGGAACAATAAATTCCCCCGACTTCTTAACAAACATATAATAATGTCAAATTGTTAGTCTTAATGATACTTGCAAAACACTAGCAAAAAGAAAACTATATATATTTTTAAATCTTTTGTACAATGAATCCAACCTTAAACTTTGTTATCATGCATGCATTTATAATTGCCCTGGATTAGAAAATGACCCCATCAATTGATCATGTCCCAAACATCCCCATCCATAGTGATTCTCTAGTAAAAAGTTAATCACACTCAAAATATTTGTATTAAAGTAAATAATTTAATGCAGTAGTTAAAAATTTAAGTGAAAAAAACATCTTACTTAATTATAATTAAATAATAATTTTTTACATAAATACACAACTTAAGATATCATAATTTCTAAAATTTCCTACCATTTAAAAAAATTACAAAAATTCCCTCTCGGATACATTCCTATCCTCTCTCATATACATCCTTATCCTCTATCGAATACATCCCTGTCCCCTCTCGGACATATCCATATCCCCTCTCGGATACATTCGTGAGCTATGTAACCGCAAGCTTCTTGATGTATCCAAGATCCCATAATTTTAAGGGATTTTTACAATTTGGGAAAGAATTAATATGAGTATTATGTAATTAGCTCTTAACAGTTAACACTATGAGATTTATGTAATTTTTATATTATAATAATTGTCTATGACAAATATGTATTATGTATTTATTGATTTGAGGTAAATGATTGAATACAAATAAACTTTGTATTGTGACCCTTCTCTTTATAAGTGATTTTCTTCTTGTACTAATTTTGAAATGTTAGAAATGGAAACGATTGTGAGATTGAGGTATTTCGCATTGACACAATTTATTGGAAAACTAATTATGTGGATAGGAAGGCTTAATAGTAAGGGTTATTATATTATTTTTGGTAGTGACAAATGTAAGCTTACTAAAGATTTAATAATTATGGCTCAAGGTGATAAGTGACCTAATTATTTTTAGTGGCTTGGTGAATTTGACGAAAAATGATACTTTATCAGAGTTATAGCATAGAAGACTGAGTCATATGAGTGAGATGAGACTTGATAGTTTGATTAACAAGAATTTTCTTTCTAGAGTAGAATACAAAAAACTAAAGATGTGTAATTTATTGCTTGGCTAGAAAACAATTTTTTTTTTGCTTTCTAGGGAGTTTTCATATAGAAGATCTACTAGGAAGCAAAGCTCTTCATTTTGTTATTCTTCAAATAAGTATGTATTTTTTACTGTCGAAAGAATCTAATTTTTTTTAAGAGACCATGGATAGTAAAGAAAGAAAAAAGTGATTTTATGCTATGAAGGATAATTTTTTTGCATGATAATCACATCTTTAATTTGATCAAGCTATTTAAAGATAAAAAAAACTTTAAAAACATATGATTTCATGGTGAAACATGAAGACGACGACCCAATTTTATGGTACAAAACTAAATTAGTTATAAAAAGAAAATTCAATTAATCATAGAAAAGGATTGATTTTATTGAGATATTCTTTCTAATTATGAAAATGTTATTTGCTCATGTGGTTTCATACTTAGCTACAACTCTGAATTTAGAGGTTGAACAAATAAATGTTGAAACTATTTTCCTCCGTGGTCAATTAGATAAAAACATTTAAATGAATCTGTCGAAAAGTTTCGAAGTTTAGGAATAAAATAAATTTCTTTAAATTACAAAATTTATTTATATAAATTGTTTATTATTTTACCTCTTCAATTAACACAAATAAGGATGAAGATGTAATTTTATTTGACAAGTTCTTAGATGAAACATTAGGTGATTCTATGATCCTATTTATGAAGTATTTGAACCATCAAGTAGACAATAACCTTTTGTAAATTTAGTCCATTTTGTTATAGCTTATTTTATTTTCTCTTATATTAATTTGTTCAGTGGGATACAAAGTATAAATAAAAAAAATATTTACTTTACTACTAGTGTTAAAAATATAAGAAAATGAATAATTCCCTTTAAATTTTTAAAATAATTTATTTTTCTCTTATATTTAGTATGTGTTCATACTATGACTCATTACGTTGGCCTTTACCCAATTTACCCTTCTAATGAATCATTATATTCCGTTTTCAATTAATTAAGTTAGTAAAAAACATAAAAAATAAATATAAAATCAGTATTACTCTTTACTTTTTATTTCTGTTAGGCAAGAAGTTAGCCTAAAATGTGTCTTTTGCAGAAGAAAATGTCCATTGGGAGTTATGAATTTGAAAAATCATATACATTGAAGGTTGAAAATGACTTATAATCTTCTATAGGTTCAATATTTTGCTATTAAATGTTGAAGATGAATGTTAGTTTGCTCCTTAAATTTTACTTGTCATTTTAACATATTAAGATTTTTCTTCTTCATATTTTACCTTTTATATTGATTTTTTGTAATTCGAATTATTTTCCATTACCTGATACTATATTAACATAAATATTGTGATAAAATATTCAGCTTAGTCATTATTTCTTAAGACACATATAAAATTCGAAATAAGAAAGTAAAAATGAATGAGGGAGTAAGCATTATTGACCCTTAATCTTATATAGGTTCATTATTAATTGCAATTTTAGGTAGAGGTGTTAAATAGGGAAAATGGAAAGGAACCATGATATTTAGAGATATGTAGACACACTAAAAGGGGAAAAGGAGGGAAAAATAGAATTTTTGGTGAAAGACAGATGTCACATTATTTTTATCATATATATTTTGACAATCATAAAAATTCAAAAATGAACGATTAAATTTTATATTTTTTTCATGTCGTTTCTAAAGATTATTGCTAATTATGACAACAATTACTTAACAATACAACAACGCAATAACTACGATTCAATCACAAATAAATTGAGATTTGTAATATGAATTCTCACCAACCACATGATTCTCAATTAAAATTTACTTTTAGGCCTACATCATACAAATAAAAACTAGTTTCTATATTTTCTACTAATATAAAAATCTTGAAATTTTTATACCAAATGAAATTGAAAAAAAAGAAGATTTTATGATTCATTAGAAGGGTAAATTGGGTAGAGTAATGGCTAGAAAAATGAGATAAACCATAATAAAAAGTGGAATGAAGAGAAATAAAATTGGTGGTGGTGGAAAAGGTGGCAAAACCAATGGCAATACCAAGAGACATAGTGTAACAACAACCATGAAAATATTCTTCAACATTAATCTTTTTTTTCCTCTCACATCAAATAACTTGACTCATTTCATCTTCAATCTAATTTGTAATAATATTTTTTCCATTTCAAATATGTGTATATAACATTTATGATATGAACGTTTTTTGAAGTGAGGTTAATTAAGAAATTTTAAATAAGGGAAAGAGTGGAATGGTCAATATTATAGGAGATGTTTAATTTGGGAGATGAAAAGATGATTTAGGACAATTGTAAATACAATGCATGATTATCAAAAGTAGATTAGAGTTAGATTCATTGTACCAAGAGATTTAAAAATGATTTTTTTATTTTGTTAGTGTGTCCTTGTATTTATTAAATTCACACTTGAATTACTTCCTCATCATAATTTTATGTGGCTTGGTTTAATTAGACATGAAATTTAAAATTCTTTTTAAAAATTGTGATTTTGAATATGGCGTAACTTTTATATAAAGCCATAAAAACTTGTCATTCAATATAAATTAAGTGAAATTGTATTCGAATATAAAAGAAGAATCAAAGAAACAAGATCACGTATACAAGTGATTTAATAGTCTATCAAATTTTCAAGTATCAACTTCAAAATATTCAAATTTTGCAAGTATCAACTTCAAAATTTATGACCAAACATGAGATGTTCTGTTTGCCAAACTACTAAAATTTACTTATTTTAAAACGTACTTCTCAAAAACGCAATTTTGAACAATAATTAATGTTTGACCAAACTTTTTAAAAAAAAATTTAAGTGTATATTCTCAAAAGTGTTTTTCAAAAAAAGAAATTTTGGGGGAAACTATTTTTTTAGCTTTTGAAAAACAATGGGTCATTTGCACTTTTGCCCCATTTTATGTTGGTCTTTAGTTTTTGCCTCTCATAACAAATAACTTTTTTGGCTAGACATAAATTTATATTTCGTGTCATAATATTTTACAAGTTATGTCGGGGCATGCTTCTAATTTTTACAAAACTTATGCCTCATTCAAAGGCATATTACCAACTTATTTCAACGATAAAAAATTAATGATCAATCCATTTAAAGAGAAAAATATACAATTTTATAAAAATAGCTTCTGCTACTCCCAAAATCAATTATTTTCTCTGAAAAACTTTATCAAACACCTTTTATTAAAAAAAACTAAGCACTTATAAAAAATAAAAAAAATAAAAACTTTTGACCTCTCAAAATTTGGCCAAACAAACTACAAATTAAAATGACTCTCTGGCCTATATTTGATGGTGAAAGTTCATTTGATTAAATTAAACTCGTATCAAGTACCCAAGAAAAAAAGTACACACCAATGGGTAAAAAAAAACTTACCTTGATTATTAATCACAATCATAATAAAATGAAAAGAGAAAAACAAACACATATGTTCTTAAAACATAAAATATTTAACCAACATTTATAACACAACACATATGTTCTTAAACACAAAATATTTAACCAACATTTATAACAAGACACACATATATTCTTAAACATAAAATATTTAATCAGCATTTATAACAAAACACACATATGTTCTTAAACATAAAATACTCAAACCAACATTTATAACAAATTCTTGATGGTAAATAAAACTTCAAAACATAAAGTTGCAAAGAGCATTTATAACAAATTCTTGATGGTACTCACTACTCTAAGTTTGTAAGTGAACTCCAACAATCAACTCGCAATTGTTCACTTTTCATCTTATTTGAAGCTTCAACCTTTGATTCAATTAAAATCATGTTAAAAATGTCATACCTATATATTTTTTTCAAAAGGAAAAAATTCACTTATGAACAAAAGTTATTTTCCTTATAATTATCTTGACATTCAATTACATATTCCTTGCTTCAATAAACAAATAAACAATATTACACTACTAAAATAATAATAAAAAAAAAGTAACGGATTCTTCGGTCCAAAATATCTAGGGAAAATCGACCATGTCCCTGGTTTTAATTTTTAGAACATTTTTTTTCAAGCAAAAATTCTAATTCTATTAAAGAAAATCGATGCAATTCCTCGGTTTCTTATTATTTTTTTATAAAAATCGACGGACAAAAATGGTTTTTGAAATGCAAAATTGCACTTGAAGAATATCAGTAAAAACGATGGATATTTCATCAAAGAACATGTATGGCCAAGTTGTAGAATTGTTCAAAGTAAAAAAATAATACATGAGTTTGATTCCAAGTAGTTCTATATATTCAAAAACCCTAAACCCACGCTCTTCTCCTCTCATGGAGATTTGAGGGCGGCAGTCTTATGGCTGTTCTAGATGTGTCCCAACATCCTGCTGGGCACAAAACACCACCACAACATATCCAAAATACTATTGATTCGACACATAAATCAACATACATTGCACAACTTCAAGTTAATTCTTCTACCAAGTCTATATATATCCAAAACTGAGTTGAAACCAATTAAATTCATTCATGGAGAGCCAACCATCGAATTCACCATGGATGAAGTTAATGAATTTAGCATAGAGGAAGAACTACATCAAGCCGTTATTCTCAAATTTTCTTACAGAAAGCCAGATTTACATGAATTGTGCAAGGTTATTCCAAAACAACTCGATATTAAAGGCCATTGTAACTTTGGACAACTTGAGTTTCGTCATCTCTTGATCACGCTTGATTTATATGAAGACTTCGTTCAAGTTTTGTCGAGAAATTTTGGTTATATCAAATTCAATGGTGAAGAGTTTCTATATAGAACGTTTCTTTGGACTATATGGTTCAATCCTAAGGAAGAAACATAAAAGCATTGACATGGATGTCTTTTCCAGATCTGCCACCAAATCTTTTTGCCAAAAAATCACTTTTATCAATTGCTTCAGCCGTTGGAAAACCAGTTGCTGTAGATAAAGCCACTCAAGAACGTACCAGGCCAAGTACCGCTAGAGTTAAGGTCATTCTAGATCTACTGGATAAGCATCCAAAAATATAAATTTATTCTTTGTGGACAAAGATTCAAGCAAAGTTATTGAGCATTATCAAGAGTTTGTTTATGATAATCTCCCAAGGTATTGTATACACTGTAAACGATAAGGGCATGATGAAAATAGTTGTCGTGTATTTCTCGGCAAGGTTGGTGCTAAAAATCAGAATGATGCAACGGATAAAGGTACGGATGTGGAGCAATATCAAGGTGATGCAAGGGAGATTATAGATGCTATTTTTCAGAGCAAAATCAACAAAGAAGAACAACGGCGGTTAGTCCCTGATGATAATTTTGGTGAATGAAGAGATTCTCAAAATAATTTGGGAGTTGTCAGGGATGCTACTGTTGATCGAGCTGTTGCAAATAGTTCTAAAAAAGCTACAACTTTTAACGCTAATAATGAAGAGAGTCTAGAGAACAAAGGCAAATCGATTGAGGCCGCTAGGTGGGGTGTTGGGAAAGATGGAGTGTTGGGTTCGCCTAATGTAGTTGGAACTAAACAAGACGACTCCATTGCAGGAAACTCCAAAAACGAATGGACTCTGGTCTCACATAAAAAAAATGGTGTTTCTAAGTCCTCAAACAATCAGATTTTGCACCAAAACAATTCTACAGAGGTTGAGCTTGATAGAAGCAACATTGTAATTGAATGTACTCAATTTGACGTGTTGCAAGATGAGAATATTGGACAACAAGAAAGGATACATGGTACATATGAATTATCTACTGAATTTAGGAGTACTTTAGGCAAATCCCAACCTGTTACTGATGTACTTCAGCAAACACAAAATTCTGCGCAGTTTGACAAAGACGTTAACAATTTGGGTCTTGTTCCTTGAGATTTGAACAAGAATAGGGAGCATACTAATCAACAAGTTATTTTGACACATGAAAATGAGTTCATTGTTATAGAGGAGATAACTGGTAAAGAAATCAGTCCAAATACACCTATCATGACTGTTTCGAATCCAAAGGAAGCTAAAAACAGTTTGAATGTTTCTAAAGAAAAACAAAAGGAAATGAGTGCTTCTAAATGGGCAGATATAGTTGAGGAAGAGGAAAACATTACTTCACCTCCTATGAGTAAGTTAAGCCCTCAAACACCCGAATTTGTGCCTACAAGTAAGGAAAATTCATTTATGGCAATGGCAATTGATAGTTTTAAAAAGAGTTTGGCCATGAACACCAAAGATATTGGAGTATTGACTAAGAGTCATGATCCATAAGTTATAGTTTTAGGAATTAGTCCAACTGCAACTTATGATATTGACTTGGGAACAAACATGTCTGATGGGATGATGAGGAAGAGATGTTGGACATATGCTTTGATAAGGTGGCCAAGGAAGGGGATCTCTCACCAAGGCAACAAAGAAGTGGAAGAAACAAAATAAAAAAGAAGGCACATAGAAGGCAACACAGTTGGGATGGTAAGGTGACTGAGGACTTTGTTCCAAGGAACCTACCAATGCGACTAGCAAAGAAAAATTATATAACAGTGTCAACAACTTTAACAAGATCCAATAAATCCCAAGAAGAATTGATGAACTATCAAGTGTTTTTGGATAGAGTTGAAGAAGAGATAAGAAGAAAATACTTCAGGTTACTTTTGACGGGCAAACTATTTTTTTTAGTTCATAGTTCATACATATATAAATTGAAGTTTGAGGCTAATAACTCAATCTTATTCTTGACTTTTATATTATTGCATTACTTAAGTATCTTCATTTGTAATATCATTATAGAGAATACTATAAACTCTACGATGATCATAGAATACCTAGTTTTCTCTAGCTCCTTTTTTCTTCATGCTTGTTAAGTAGTAGAGGTTTATTATTGCAATAGGATCGGTAAGGTAAGGTCTAGCCTCCCTTGCTTGTACTGATCTTCTCTTTGAAGGTTTTTTATTTATTAATGAAAATTTCTTAGTTAAAAAAAAAGAGGATGTCACATAAAATGGAATTGAGAGGAAAAAAAGTAGTTCTATATTTTATTGTATATTTCCAAAAAAAAATTAATGACCCTAGGCAAAACGACGATGCACAATCCATTGGTTTGATGCCGATTTTCCTTTAAAAAAAAATCAATTTTGTCCATCAATTCCCCTCAATTTTAACCCATTTTTTAGAAGTGTTACTAATCTTTAAAGGGGAAATGGTATGAAATAGCAAACAATTAATTCAAATTAAATGCTATAGCCATAGTTTATTTTAATTGTAATTCGCAGCAAACATCCCCTTTTTTTGCCATCTAATTCGATATACAATTAGCCATTATCGGTATACAATTAACCATTTTATGCATTTCGGTATAAAATGTGTTTTTGTTTGTATAAAGTGAGAGAAAAGTGTATATACAAATACAATACATATATTTTCGCTATACACTTATAATTATACAAATACAAATCTTATTAACAATTTGTATAAAAATGGATGTTTGTAGCGAATTACACAAATCAAAAGCTCCATAACAAACATAAAATTTGCTATGGAGCGCAATTATGCAAACTATAGCTATAACATACAATTATGATTTTTATATTTGCTATATGTGAAAGTTGCTCATCTTCAAACACTAAAAAATATTTTTCCAAAATGTATTTTTCATAAAAATGACTTCAAATATATCAAACATACTTTGGATTATTTTTTATTTTTCATTTATAATTGCAAAGAAATTCACCGTAGCCTTTTGAACTTGATCAATAGCTTGGTTTGTTTCCTTCCCCATTAATTTGATCAAAATTATGGGACAAAATTTTCCTTACTTTCTTTAAGGTTCGAAGAGGAACTTTTCTTCATGTTTTGATAAACCTGTAAAACCATTTAGTTCATAATAATTAATATCTTATTAATAGTAATTGTCTAATATGTATTACATTGAGTGAAAATGTGCAATATATAAATACTCAAAAAATATCTTGAACATATATATATATATATATATATATATAAATAATTGTGTTGGACAGTAAAAGATTTTGCAACAAATATACTTAATGTTTAATTATTAAATGAAATCGACTTGTCCTAATTAAGAGTTGAAGAATAATTAGATTCTCACTTTTGTTGGTAAATTAAAAGTAATGACCATCTAGATCATTTTCTCTGTATTGTGATATTTTTGACGTTTAAAGCTTTTCTATAGCGACCGCAAGTCATATATGACTTATTGGTACTGACAGAGTCACCTAGTCGTTCGTTTGATTTTTATGCGAGTTTTTGTGATTTGGAGCTTTTAAACTTGAACGGTTGACTTCGGTCAAAACTTCATGTAAACAACCTCACAATGCTATTATCATGGTTCCATTACCTCCGGAATGTTGTGTTTGGTCTGGAAGGACCACTGATTCAGGTCCCGAGGTTTCTAGGCTCATTTCGAGCTACCTTGTGGATTTTACCTAAAATAGAGCCTTGGGTGTGGAATCCACATTTTATCGAGACGAGCTCCGTTGGAAGTTTCGATATTTCCATTGAGTCCAAAATATCCAATTTATGGGGTATTATAGTTCGTTTGTATGCACGAGTTTCCAAACCAATCCCAAGCATCCGAGCGAAGTCTGTCGGGACTTTGCTAAATTTGTTGGTGCATTGTAATGATGTAGCCGCATAAGCGGACCTGGCACCGCTTAAGCAGCCAGGGAACCGCTTTAGTGGAGCTGGCCAACAATGACTCTTGCCACTTTAACGGGCCTGGCACCGTTTTAGCAGAGACCTCTAGCGAGAGCCTAGACGCTCTAGCGGCAAATGCGCCATTTTAGCGGTCATTACCACTGGTTATATCTATTTTTCAGCCTTATTTTCCCAAAGTATTTTGTGATTTTGAGCTTGGGAGTGTTGTGGTCAATTGTTAGGCTCGTTATTGCGCGTTTGACCAGCAAGTCTCTCTCCCTTTCATCTGTTCTTAGATTCAATGGTGAATTGTTGAGCTTGATGGTGAATGAGCTATTTGGCTCGAATCTAGGGTCGGATTGTTTCCGTTTTTGGGGTACAAGCTCCTTGAATTGAATGAGACCTATTGACGGAGTCAATTTTGAGATTTGTTATGTGAATCCCACAATATTATATTGAATTCGTTTTTAGTTGTGTCTTCAATTATCACGAACTGGGTTTCAAAACATTCATATTGATGTTGTGATCGCTTATTTGCTAACATGGCAGCGATTGAAGGCCGTTTGGAAGGGTAAAGATCCGATTTAGTTGACTATGGAGCATGCACGATTGGCTTCGAGATAGGCTACGACTTATCGACCTTAGATTGAACTTGCGTTAGTGTTTACATGTTTTTAGATAGTTTTGGGAGGGCTCTTAGCTTGTTCATGTTTAGTTGATAGAAATCCTGCCTTAGCGTAACTTTCTTGTAATTATGCATGTCTACCATATTTGTGATGTTCTATCATGCTATGTTGTGACTTTATGCCCTTTTGGGAGGGCTCTTAGCTTGTTTCATGTTTAGTTGATAGAAATCCTGTCTTAGCCTACCTTTCGGGTAATTATGCATGTCTACCATATTTGTGATGTTATATCATGCTATGTTGTGACTTTATGCCCTTTTGTATCATTATTCATGACTTATTCTTGCCCTTAGCCTAGGCTTAGGTTATTGATTGCCTTAGAGTTGCCTTTTAGAGTTGTTTTTGCCTTTTAGAGTTGTTTTGCCTTTATGCCCTCTAGCTACCATTTGTTTCCTCGCTTTTCACTATGTATTTGCTTTCTAAGCTCAGTCAGCCTATGATGCCTACTAGATACCTGTTGTTTTGGTATTCATGTTACACTCTACATCTGTTTTTTATCTCGGCGCCAGCCGACATCATTGGCTTCTATGCAATAGTGGGGACTTCTGGAGATAGAGGGTGAGTTGATGACATCCTAGTTTGGCTCGTCTCCATCTGTATATAGTTTTTGTCTAGTCTTTTGTATTCAAGACAAGTCTGTACTTCTTTAGTTTATTTTGTAGTTTGTACTCACTTTAGCAGCTTTGTACCTTCGTCCACCAGGTCATGCGATTGAATTTCGTTGTTATTTCTCTATTCTATTGCTTACTTTTTTGATGTTTTAAGTTTATAGCCTAATATGCTCGTTACTTGTCGTTCCGGAATATGTATTGACTTACCTATTGGTGGATTTTGGTAAATGTCAAGACTCAATTTTTCAGACCGTGACAACAAATTAATGTTGAAAAAATAAACAGAACATAATAAATTATTGCATCAAAAAGAAAAATAACTGTTTGAATAATCATACCTTTTTCACTGAAGTAACACTAGTATGCCCTTGTGCTTGAAATGAATTAATTGGTGTAACCTATTATAAACATTTGATGGTAAAGTTACAAAATAGTCATTTTTAGGAACAAAATAAAATGGAGAAAATATTTCACAAGTCTTATCATATTATCTTAAATTCACTACAATTGAAACAGTTGTTTCATCCAAATCTATGTTCACTTTGCATAAATAATGCTTTAAGGAATCATTAAATAAGAGAAGAAACATTAGAAAAATAGAGAGTTTTCTCCAATGCTACTTAAAAACGTAGCTTAAACATTCAAGTTAGTGCTCTATAATCATAATTAAAAGCTTGGACTATTATAAACCTCTTTTAAAATAAAAGAAAATACTAAATTTAAAGTAGAACAAAAAGAATGACTTCATATGTTGGGAGACTGCATAGTAGATATCTTTAAAAACTGAAAGCGAGGTAGGATGTATAGCTATTTCATACAAGATTATTATAATTAGTTCTTTTTTTTAGTGGTCTATTATCTCTTAGCACCTTTCATTGAAAATGTTGATCCTATAGATACTTTCTTAGGTGTACTCGTTTGTTTATTGGTATGATAATATTTTACAGTTTATTAAAAAAAGTAATGACTCAAAAATCTTACAAATGTCACTACAAGAAAACTGTGAATTACATGGGGATTTTTCTGGAGATTAGTATGAAAATCAGCTGGTAAAGAAGAGCGAAACATGATATAGTTCTAAAATCCATGACATAAGAGGGATTTTGTACCTTGGGAGTAAAGGTAAAAATGGTTTAACTCATGACATGAGTCATAGAGATTGTTTCAATGAAATGGAACACCTATTTCCCTTCCAATAACAAGCCATGCCTTTTTGTAAAACAATGCATTAAACCCATCTATCCTAAGAGAATTTGTATCATTCTATATATTCTTTGGAGCGTTTTCTTCAACAACTTGCTCCAACTGTGGGCTTCTAGACAGATAAGGTCTTAATTTGTGCTTTAACATTTGAATGTATAATTGGTAACTCAACATTGCACTCAATAACTTCCTTAAAAAACTCCACAATCGGTTGTTATCCCTCTCATAGTGGAGTAGAGTCTCATAAGTCATAATCATTCACGAGACTCATGTTGTCCACAAATGGCAGTAAAGTCAAAATTAGTATTTTGCTCAAGTACATTGATTGGAAATTAGTCCCCAGCACAACCACATCAATCTCATGAGCATTGTAAATGTGCACTCATATGTTGTATTTACACTATATAACTTGTGTTCAGAGGGAGGCCTAAAACATCTTAATTAATTAAGCATAAAATGAGTTTTGTTTCTCTAAAGAAAAAAGAAAATTCAATGAAAAGAAGAGGGAGTTATCTCATACATGCATGATGATTGTAATTAGTTGTTTTTTTGAGGTATATATATAAGCTCTTAACACCTTTCATAGAAGGTGATTGAGTCTATAGATGCTTAGGTGTACTTGTTTGTTTGTTGGTATGATACTATTTCAGAGTTTATTACGAAAAATAAATGACTCAATAATCTTACATTTGTGCTTGCAACATTTATTAGTGGTTGACTTGAAGTGTCTCCGCTGTTGTTTCCCAATTCTTTTCTTCTGAATGTTGGAAAGACTGCATCAACGAATGAAAATAATTAAAAAGAAACACCAAAAGTCATTTGCAAAAAATTTAATAGAACAAAAAAATATCCCTAAATTATAAATCTAAAACATCTTCAACTAAACAGGAAAAAGGGCATTAAATGAAATAAAAAAAGAGGCAGTTTCACCAGGAAAAAGTGAATTACAGCTAAAATAAGCCACAAGACTATAAATTTAGATTCAAACCATAAGGATAAGATTATTTTTTTCCATGATAGAGGTTTATTTAGAAACATATAGAATTAACAAAAAGTAAAATTGATCATGATTCCTATATGAAACATTAAAACAATTGAAAGCTTTGTAACGGTTGCTCCAAAAAGTCTGCTAAGTAATGGAATTGAGGACAAGAGATAACCGAATAAATTACCATGATGTATCGCAAAAAAGTAAATATCACTTTGCAAAAACTTGAAATCAATAATTGGAAAAGGTTCTTAGATTCTCGTTTTGTATAAAAGATATATCACAAGACTTATACGGAGAAATCAATGAAAGACAAATATTGCAAGTGAGTGAAGAAATGAGGATAATTTAAGGAAGCAAATTTGGGTTTCAGATATTTTTAAGAAAGAAATTTATTGCATTTAACAAAAATTGAAATGTCATATTAAATAAAATTGACCAATCTGTATAGGTATTGACATTGGGCCGAGGCTGGTTCATAACAATACTCCCGTCCTCAATAAGAACCTTGTCCTCAAGGTTCGAGTCGAGAACAATGTTAGTAGCGTGCACCCCACAAGTTGTAGCGAAGAGAAATTGTGCAATGTTGGCAAAAAATAGTATGTGATCTTGTATAATTCTTGCAACAGCCACCACCCCGGAAACAACAATACAGATTGAATGCTCATTACCAAAATGTTCGAGTGCAAACAGGCTCTTTCCAAACACAACTGTAGTGTAAGCGTTAGCACCCTTAATTTGTATAGCACATATAACATCAATCGCATATTCAAATGGAGAACACACAACCCAAGAAGCAACCAACACACTGATATGTGCCATGTTTGCCAGGAGAAAAACTTCTTGCTTGCTACGTACCTTGCGGAGACGTGCATAATCATAGCAACGAGCATAAGCAATTGTATTAGTGTAACACCCCAGAAAATTTTTCGAACTAAGACTCGAACTGTTCTTTGTTGTGAGTAGGATTTTATCGAGGAATTAAAATTTCTTAAGTGTTAAGATCACTAGATGTAGCACCTTGAGTTCGAGAAGAAATTAAATTGGAAATAGCAAAATCTGAAATTTTGCAAGTTAAGCTAAGTATGAGTTTTGGGTCGACTTCAAACGACCATAACTCCTATCTCAGGATGAGTTATGTGTTCTACCAGTTACCGTAGGAAAGACCTTTGAATTATCTTTCCAACGCCACTGAGTTTTCTCAGTTTAGAGTTCGTATGAGGGAGATATGTGCATTCGAAGTTGGGTTGTCTAGATAAGGAAAGTCAAAACCGGATTTTAGAGGGGTATTTTGGTCTTTTCCTTATCCAATCAAATTTAATTCATTTTTAGTAATATTTTAGGGGTATAATCTGATTAGGTTCAGTTTAATAATCCTAGTTTACGCCTAGGGTTTTAGTTGAGAGTTCAAGAAGAGAAAAGAAGAAAAGAGAAGAAGAGAAAAGAGAAAGGATGAAGGCGTTCGTCGACGTTCTTGAGTGTTGTTGCGGATTGTCACCATGGGTTTAATCCCTAAGAGGTATGTAAGCTTCCATAGTGTTGGGTTCTTTCACCCACACGCCAATCATGATTTATTCAGCGTAATTTCGTCCTTGAAATTTAAGGATTTAAGTTCTTGATGAGTTCTTGATAAAGTATTCTTGAAGTTTTGATGTAAGATTCTACTTAGGTCAACTTTAAATGACCATATCTCTTATAATATAAAGAGTTACGTAAGCCATAACCTATCCAATTAAAGGTATTTGAATCTACTTTCCAACGCCACCAATTTTGCGTCAATCCAATTTCTGAGTAAAAAGTTATGACTTTTTTAGTAACCTATACAGTGCTGTTACGAATTAGCCGACGGCAAAATATTAAAAAGAGCCATTTTTGTCTTTTTACCACCAAGAAAACCATAAACGAATTTCTTGACTAATAAAAGGTTCAAAAAAATCAGATTTTTATCTTCACTAATGAAAATCATAATTCTTGGCCATAGAGATTTCAAGAAACTAATTCAAGAATGTCAAGAAAGGTTTTCTTGATTGTTTACCTTCAAGCTAGGGTTTCAAGGTTTATAATCAAGTTCTTCTTCAAGATTCTTCAAAATTCTTCAAGAATCTTGTTCTTCTAGGTATGTAAGGCTATCATAGTGTTGGACTAGTTCGTCCTC
>JAJOOO010017161.1:0-36777 GCA_029582685.1 Solanum piurae | reverse complement strand
CCCCCCCCCCCCCCCCCCCCCCCCCCCCCCCCCCCCCCCCCCCCCCCCCCCCCCCCCCCCCCCCCCCCCCCCCCCCCCCCCCCCCCCCCCCCCGTAAATTCTTTTTTGTTTTTCAAAAACAAAAAAAAATTTAGAGGTAGGTTGGTGGAAGGTGGGGAGGGGGTAAATTTTTATTTTTGGAAAAACAATTTTTTTTTATTTTTGGAAAACAAAAAAAATTTAGGGATAGATTGGTGGAAGGTGGGTGGGGGGGAGGGGGTAATTTTTTTTTGTTTTTGGAAAGCAAAAAAAAATTAGGCGTAGGTTGGAGGAAAATGGGGGGGGGGGTGCCCGGGGGAGGGGGTAATTTTTTTTTTTTGAAAAACAGATTTTTTAAATGGGTTGAAACCATATTTGCCCATATTCTATTTGGGTGGATTGTAATCCAAACCATTTTTGCTCAACTCATATTCAATCCATCCAAATTCGATCCAATCCAACCATTTGCCACCCCTACTTGACACATGACTTGAATATAGAGAATGGTAGATCTAACAAGTAAGTGTTCAGTCTCAAAAATGAATTGATATTATATCTGAAGTACCAATATAAATTATGAATACAGAAACAAACAACTCAATAGTGTATTTTATATAAGAAAATTAACTTATAATTGGGTAATCAGTTCATTATATCAACGTTTGA
Organism: Solanum piurae; assembly: GCA_029582685.1. NCBI lineage: Eukaryota > Viridiplantae > Streptophyta > Magnoliopsida > Solanales > Solanaceae > Solanum > Solanum piurae. The sequence goes on along the minus strand of JAJOOO010017161.1, from coordinate 36,093 downwards.
ACAGTAGCTAGACAATAACAAAGATTCCAATGTTTTTAATTATATAAGAAAAATTAAAGTAGCAAATTATGTCGTCGTATACGAAGTAAATCTCCACATCTTGAAAATAAGCAGCAACTAACCACTAATCTAGTAGTGCAATCTAATGAACCGAAGGACATTATTTGTACAAATCCGTTTGAAGCACTCGAGGTGGAGAAAGAATTAGAGTTAGTTGATTCTAGTCGTACATATATCTCTAATCGTGAAGTAGCTAAGATTATTCAAAAAAGTGAGGCTGCCATGTTGCTCAAACCCAATTCAGCGATCACGTCACCCATGGTCACATCGAACATCTCAGCTCATGAGGTCTCGAAAGAAAAGCAAAGGGAGATGAGTACTCCTAGGTGGGCTGATTTGGTTGATGAAGAAGAGCATGTTTCACCTCCGCTTTTGAATAGAAAATTAAGTCCACTAGCTTTGGAATTTGTAACTAAAAGTATAATTGCAAAGAAGAAATAGCAAGAGGCCTTAGCGTCAGAATTTAGTCCAACTAGGGATTATGATGGTGATTTGGGCGATGATTCTTTTGATGAGGATGAGGAAGAAAATAGGTTGGACAAATGCTTTGATAAAGTGGTGGGGGATGGGGATATCTCACTTTGACATCAAAGAAGTGGAAGCAACAAAAACAAAGAGAAGACACATGGAAGGCAGCACAGTTGGGATGGTAAAGTGACAGGAGAGTTTGTTCCAATGCACCTACCGATGCGACTAACAAAGCAGAACCATATGACAGTGTCAATAGTTTCGACAAGATCCAATACATCCAAGAAGAAATGATGAACTATCAAGTTTTGTTGGACAAATTTGAAGAAGAAGACACGATGAAAATACTTCAGGTTACTTTAGATGGGCTATCTATCAATTTTAATTCACACATTTGTAAAAGTAAGTTTGAGGTTGATAACTCAACTTTCTTCTTCGATTTTATATTTGTGCATTTTTCAAGTATTCTCATTTGTAATATCATCATAGAGTGTATTACAAATTATGTGATGATCATAGAATACCTAGTTCTCTCTAGCTCTTATTTTTTTCATGCTTGTTAATTAGTAGAGGTTCGTTGCCTCATTATGTAATAAAAAACTACTAGACACTCTGTCTAGTGGTATAAATTTTTAAAAAATTGTCATATGAGAGTGACTGCTTTAAATATTAATTTAAATACATTTAAAATGAAGTCTTGATAAATGCATATTACTGCAAATCTAAATTTAATAAAATTATTTAGATTGATTAAGTGACTTTCTAAGATAGTTTAAATGGTAGATTATAGTGAATTGCTTGAATACTTGACACGTGACTTGAATATAGAGAATGGTAGATCTAACAAGTAAGTGTTCAGTCTCCAAAATGAATTGATATTAATAAGTACTCTAATCCCAAACCAAAAAAGAAAACAGAATTTTATAAATCGTAGTAAGCTGGTTCTGCAGCTATGGATGTCTGCATTTTCATCAATACTTTATGCAGTGCACGAAACGTCAGTGCCCTCAATCAGCAATTGTTGAAAAAAACAATTTTATTAAGTACTAAATATTATAAAATAAACAAATAGAGCAATTAAAACTTAGTAAGCATTGAATTGATAGGGTTATGACCAATTTTAAGCCGCTCAAATTCAATTTAATCCGCTCCAGAGGCAATGATCCATGCTTACTATGGAAAGTGTTGGCTGATCTTGTCCAAATGGCTAGCTTCTTAATTCAGAAAATGTACAAGGAAAAGGTGTTTTACATACCCTTAATTTTTCGATTTAAAGTTGAAATGTTCTCGTTATAAAAGTGTCTCATATATACCCAAATCATTAAATAAATGACCTGGATATATCCTTTTGGTCTAATGAAAGGTGAAAATTTAATTTTAAATCTTATTTTATTTTTTATTATTAAAAATTTTCATGTAGAGGTAATTTGAGCTTTTTCACACGTGAATCTTTCTAACTTCTTTGATTCAACGGTCATTTTCTTGTAAAATTTATCATAGATGCTCCAAAAAAAATTGTACAGATACAAATGAAAGAAAAAAAACAAGAAACTCAAATAATGATAAGATATAACATGTGCCTAGCAAATTATCTTTGCCTCGTATTTTATTTTTAATATTGTTTATTCGAAACAACCTCTCTACATCATCACTCAGAGGTAAAGATAAGGTATGTGTATACACTATTTCCCTAGACCCCCACCGTATGGGACTACACTGGGTATTATGTTGTGAAGTAAATAGTACTGAACTTACATCCAAGACAAATATTCTCTCAAAAAGATTTAGTGCATTGGTTATGGGTTCGTGGAAATTCAATTGTTCTAATTCATATTTTGTATTTGTCTAAAAAATTCATAAAATCAGTACATATTAGGAACTAAGTGATAAATTTAGTGTTTTTGAAAATGATCATAGTTAATAACAAGGGTAAATTAGGATTTAAATATAAATTATCTCTTGATTTTCTAAACTGGAGAACTAAAAATAGCTATTTTAAGTATAGTGACAAGTATGTCTTAAAAACGTTTTTTCCTCTTGCTATTTTCTCTTGAAAGTTTCAACAGAATCCACTTTGAGATGAGCTCTGTTTTGATCTTAACTAATGCAGATGTTTGTTGCATTAAATCAAATACTGTCAAGCAAAGTCTAAGGAAACATCAGTAATCCATGCTTGACAGGTGACTTGTATCGAGATATTTAAACCAAATTAAGCAGCATATAGAGAACAGTAGTACCCGAGCTCAAACATGTAAAGACTTCAGTATCAATTGGTTTATTCCAACCTGAAGTAATAGCAATCTCAAAACAGAATATCACACAATTATGAATTATAGCATTTTGTATAAGCAGAATATCAGCGTCTGCATTTTCATCAATATTATCTATTCCATCAGCCAGTTGATCTATTTCTTCCTTCGTTTCATTGGCGGGCCTCCATCTTGATCATTAGGACCCTGGTCATTAGCGCCTCCATCTTGATCAGCATTTTGCTCATTAGTGCCCACATCTTGATAATCGTGTTCATTAGGAACCTGTTGATAAATATATATAATAGATTGTTCTATCTGCTCATAAATCAACTCCAGGGTGATGGTAAAAGCCATTAGATAAAAACCTGTTCATTAGGACCTCCATCTTGATCATTAGGACCTTCATCTTGATCATTAGCACCTCCATCTTGATCATTAGGACCTCCATCTTTATCATTAGGACCTCCATCTTGATCATTAGCACCTCCATCTTGATCATTAGGACCTTCATTTTGATCATTAGCACCTCCATCTTGATCATTAGGACCTCCATCTTTATCATTAGGACCTCCATCTTGAGCATTTGCGCCTCCAACATGAGCATTTGCGCCTCCAACTTGAGCATTAGGCCCTCCAACTTGAGCATTAGCGCCTCCAACTTGATTAAGGCCCTGTCGATATGCACTTCCTAAGATATAACTTCGCAACGTTACACGATTCCTGAACATAATCACGGCACTGCCACAAAAAACTCATTTGAATCAACACCTTACAAGTCATCATATATATGTGTGTAAAGACAGACTCAATTTGCAAATTTGTAATTAGAAACTTACATTTTCATAAAGAATCTTCCTTCTTTGAAATAGTCTGTCTGTTTGGAAGCTGCAATCTGAAGAAATCATCATAGATTTTGTATTTTAGTAAAAATAGAGCAACCTGTTATCATGAAAATGAAATGCTCTTTAATAATACTAGTATCTTACAAGTTTCCACCCGATCAGTGAATTACATTGGAGACAGTAAGTTTCGGCTGTGGTTAGGTTATTTCCATCTGCAAGTAGACGAAATATAGGCTGGTCCACTACAACAACATCTTTCCTGGATATAATACACACATTTCAGAATTGTTTTTAGGCAAATTCACAAGATTTCCGAATTTCCAAGACTTACAGTGTTTTAAAGTACCCTCCATAACGTAGGTCGTGCATCTGGACAAGAAAAGTTGTTCTGTTCTTAGTACAAACAGAATCTTCTTTATGAGAAATTAGTTCCTAAACTATTTGAGAGAATCCTTACCTTAGGAACGTAATCCTCCGTACGTGCAATTGGAGCTTCACAATTTTTGCAATAGAAGAAATTACGATTACCGATAACTTGTCCATCAGCTATTAATTCTCGTTGCATTGTATCAACTTTGTGGATCAATCCACCTGTTGCAGAACAAATTTTCTTCAACAAAATGGAAGAGAAATATGAAAGATGAATCATCAAAGGAAAGACTAACTGATTATGAATGTAACAAACAAGAACAGAGCTGCTGGAAAATGAATGTAACAAACAAGAACAGAGCTTCTGGAAAATGAATTTAATGGGACTTTCTTGATTCAAGAACCAATTCCTAATAGAAAAAATCAATGGAAAAAAGGAGTAACTTCTCACCAGATAACAAATGTAATTAGAAATGCACAAGACTGAATTTAGTGGGATTCTTGAATGTTTATATAGAAAATTCAGTTGTTGATTCTTGAATGCAAGTTGTGAACGATAATATTTTTTTTTCCATTTTATTTGCACTCACATAAAATTGTATACAGAGTAAAGACACCATTATGTACGTTTTTTTAGAAAATTATCCTTCTACAGTGGTTATACATACAATATGTATAAAAATAAAAAAAATTGTCATGTTTGTTCATACATCATTTTTTTTTTTTTTTTGTGTCTCACTTTTTTTAATCGAGAAATCCCCGAGGATAAGTAGAGCAACGCTTAAAACTTTTACCCTTTCCACGAAAATACAATGATTTTGTCTACGGTGGAGTCAAAACCTTGATTTATGCTTAACTAATGTACCACTAACTTGATTCTGATTGCAAAACTAATCCTAAGTCAAAGGTCGACAAATTAAACTCAATGCCACTATTCTTGAACAACTAGGAGTTGAACCTTCTTTTTGCATTGTTAGCTATATGAAAATAATGGTCATTTTGGATTCAATTATCAACTGTTCGTATCATAAATAGGATTGGCTATTGATTCGGAAGGAACTGAATTTACATCTCTTTTCTATTCAATAATTCTTATTTAAACACCCCTTTAAGACCCCAAAAACATTCCCTTTTTTAGTAACTAGGACCCACACTAGCATTGGATTTAGAAAAATGTCTGCAATTGCATCAGCCAACTATGACTTGCTTTGTAATCTCAAAATCAGAAGAACATCACACAATTATGAATTACAGTAGCATTTTGTAAAGTATAATTGTGTATCTTTCTAAATTTCGTTCAGCATGAGTAGGTTATCAATGTCTGTATTTTCATCAATATATCTATTCTATCAGACAGTTGATCTACATATTCATTCAATTCATTGGCGCGCCTCCATCTTCATCATCATTTTGTTCATTAACGGCCCTATCTTGATCATTAGCACCTCCAACTTGATCAGCATTAGCACCTCCATTTTGACCAGCATTAGCTCCCATCATTTTGATCAGCATTAGCACCTACATCTTGATCATTAGGACCCTGTTGATTAGCACCTCCAACGAGGTCCTCATTATGCTGAAGCAACGTTACATCATTACAGTAAGTAAGCTTGTTCCTGCCGCCAAATACTCATTTGTATCAACACTTTACAAGTCATACCACATATGTGTACAGTCTCAATCTGCCAATTTGTAATTAGAGCTTACAATTTCATCACAAAATATCCGACTTTATAATTTCTGAACGGTTTGAGGACTGTAATCTGGAGAAATCATAGATTCTTCTGTATTGAACATGCAACACACATTGCTTAGTGTCTAGACTCTAGATATATAAAATTGGATATTTAGTAAAGCAATTGAGGATCAGTATACTAAGACAGAGCACAATTAGGTCTGTCATAGGCAACTTTTCACTATGGGATAATCAAGCATATCACTTAGAAGACAATTTATTAAGAAAAATGTCTGCATTTCATCATTAAATAGTTCATATGTCTGCCTTTAGATCAACTATTAGCTATATTGTATGATCAACCAGTTGATCAGCATTTTCATTTAGTTTGTCGGTGCCTCAATCTCCATCGTTATCATGATCATCTTCCCCTCCACCTTGATCATGATCGTGCTCATTAGCACCTCCATCATCTTCTTCATACTCTTCATCTTCTTCATCTTGATCGTGCTCATTAGTACCTCCATCATCATGATTCTGTTCATCTGCCCCTCCACCTTGATCATGATCGTGCTCATTAGCACCTCCATCATCTTCTTCATACTCTTCATCTTCTTCATCTTCATCAATATACATCAGCTTATTATTCCAATCAACAAGTTCGAGCCTGCCACACACACAAAAATATCATATTGATACCTTACATATCATATTGCATTTGGCCTAATGGTAAGAAACTCACGCGTTCATCAAAAAATTTCCTTCTCTAAAATGCACAGTCCGGTTGCTATAAGGGACTACAATCTGAATAATAGATAAATATTTGTTAAAACGAACTGCAAATGAATAATAAATTCAGCACGTACGTAATATTAATTAGCAACTTACAAGTTTCATCCCAAGCAGCATTCCACATTTGACGCAGTAAGTATCAGCTATGGTATTTCCATTTACTTGTCTATGGTATTTCTCTTCATCCACTTGCACATTATACCTGCATTTACAAACAGAATAATGTTTAGGCAAATAACAAATTCGAAGTTGCTAAATGAAATCATGATACTTACATTTTATGAAAGACCACTGTCAACTCATAGTCTATCTGCAAAATTACAAGGCAAAAGTAACAATTTCATGACACAAATGGCAAGCACAATTTCATCAAAATGTATACTTTGAATTGAAAAATTATATAATGTAAACGCAAGAAAGATGCTGAGAGAGTAAGAATTTATACGCTATCAATGAAATCGTTGGCTAATCCAATTCCGGTTTTGCATATTATACAATGAATGACATCCTCTTTCGGATATTCATCAAAATCGACAAGATACAGAAATCCCATTGTATCAACTGTTACAGGACAAAAAACACATAACAAATGAAAAAGAATCAAATTGGAATGATGTAACAGAGATGGTTGATAATGAGAATTCAAAAAAAAAAAAAAAACTAGCGCGAACCAGATAAAGAATGTAACAGTTTACTTCTGAGTAAATAATTGATATAGAAAAATCATCAGTTCAGGAATAAATCGAGTTGAGAAGAGTTAAATGGGTTTTATAAGGGGTGAATGAAGTGTTTTTCCGAAAAGACACCAAGAGAGAAAGGTTGCAATTTGAATAGCACCTTTTCACATGGAACGGGTTGTCACTTTTTCGATGAGTTGTATTTTTTCTGATGGATCGTGACTCTTTCGATGAGTCGTGACTTTTCCGAGAGATCGTGACTTATAAGGTTCAGCTATAAATTAAAAAAATTCTCTTATTTTACTATATCTAATATCTAAGTTTTTGAACATATTTCTTACAAATAAATAATAAATAAATATCGAGTCTTTGTCTGATTTACTGCTGACTTTAATTTCTGTTTTTTCGAGTAGTACAAAAAGTTATATCTTGATGAACGTTAGAAGGGAAAGTTGAAATTGCTTCACGAACCCATAGAAAAAAAATCTTATTTTACGAAGGTTGTGAAATTTTGCCCCTTCACCAATGCACGACTTTTTGCGTTTTGCATTCGTATTCGTTTGAAGTTTAATTAATTTAAATTTGTATTAAAAATTTCATTAGGAACATAAAATGTTTTTTTTTTATCAAAAATAATGCTAACAAATTGTGATCTCTTATTAACGACGATGGATACATTTACCCCCACCAAAAACTTTAATATATAATACAATCTGAGGAAATATTTTGATGACAGTAATGCACTTTCACCAAATATAAAGAACGAAATCTTACCCCCACCAAAAACATTTTAATATATAATACCATTTTTGAAAATATTTTGATGATAGTAATACACTTTCACCGAATTTAAAGAATGATAAATTATGCGGCACGTAAAGAACGATAGTAACATACTTGTATCAATTTATATGGTATAACTCAGATTTTAAGAGTAAAATTTTATCATGAATTTAGATATAGAATGATGAATTTTTTTTATCATATTCGAAAACCATGTAAATTTTTTTTTTATAATTTATGATAATTGAAAATTTGAAATATTTAAAAATCATTAAAAAAAAAATCATATAAAAGAACTAGTTTAACTCTCGAAATTTGAAACAGAACTCATAAATTATAAATTAGGACGAAGGGACTAGTAAAACAGTTCGTGGTAGAAATATACACTACTCATTTTAATTAACATCCCTAGATCTTCCAATCAACGGCTCATATTCGATTTCCGCCTCTCACATGGATCGACACTACCATCCGTCGATGACCAATTAAATCCCCAGATAATAAGCGGCTACGATTTGTGCCCCGCCACATTTCAAACCAGCCCACCAAATATAAATACCCACCACCCTAAAGAGTTCTTTTCACCCAAATTCAAAACCCTAGAAACTTCATCCTCTTCAAATTTCTCTGTGAAAATGTCTGGGCGTGGAAAGGGAGGCAAGGGATTGGGAAAGGGAGGAGCCAAGAGGCACAGGAAGGTTCTAAGAGACAACATCCAAGGTATCACTAAGCCAGCTATTCGCAGGCTTGCTCGTAGGGGTGGTGTGAAGCGTATCTCTGGTCTGATCTATGAGGAGACCCGTGGAGTGTTGAAGATCTTTTTGGAGAATGTGATTCGTGATTCTGTCACCTACACTGAGCACGCCAGGAGGAAGACTGTCACTGCTATGGATGTTGTCTATGCTTTGAAGAGACAGGGAAGGACTCTCTATGGATTTGGAGGTTAGATTGGGGGTTGTATGTTGGTGCTATGGTGGTAGTAAATGTAGGTTTTAGTTTACAATTGCGTGTAAGTCTGGGTTGGATTTCTGTAGTGTTGTTATTATGCTCTAGATGTTGTAATTTCTCATTACATTATCAATGAACAGAGTTTGGTTTTGAGTACATTGATTTATTTTTATCAATTTGTTGATCTCAATTCTTCAGATGAGAAACGGGGATATGAATATGAGATCTAAAAGTAGTCAACTGATTATATCAGAAATAAGACACTTGGCATACTAGTTATTTGAATAGACTCTCTTTACAACATTGATACAGTAAGTATTGGCTAGATTTTGTACTTGATGATATCCCTTGTTCTCTGCTACATCAACATTTAAACCTGCATATATAACACATATATAAAGGTCTGTAACATATGCGTTTACGCCTCGAAACTGCATAAACAAAGTTTTAAGCTTGTTGTAAAACCCAATTTCCAAACATGAGACTTACATTGATTATTAAAGATGTATGTATGATTTGATATCTGTAAAATGTACAAGACAAGAAAATGAGCATAGTGAGTTGTTCTGTGCTCAAGAATATAACAGAGTGCAGAATTCATGATACAAATAGCTGTCAAAATTAAGGATTGAATCTTACATGTCCTCTTTGTGAAATGAATAGCAATTTTATCAAAAGAGACAATTCAGAACAGTTAAAGAACAACTACTCATTTGCGCCTCCTTGCTCATCATTAGGAACCTGTTCATTAGCACCTTCATCTTGATTATTAGGACCAATCTGGCTTCTGCCACAAATTACTCATTATTAGAACATCTTACAAGTCACACCACACATGTGTAGAGTCTTAAATCTAAAAATTTCTAGTTAGAAACTTACGATCTTATAATGAATACTCCTTCTCTAATAAACATGCTAGGTTTGACGATTGCAATCTGGAGAAATCATAAATTATGTAAGAAAAAAATTTAAAAAAGAAGAACAAAATCGTTATTTGGTACTTACAACTTTCCACCCTAGCAGGTTTCCACATTTAATACAGTAAGTGTCGGCTAGGGTTCTGCCATCTTCTTCTACTTGATGATATCGCTTGTCCTCTGGTACTTCCACATTAAACCTGCATATATAAAGGTTTGTAACATATGTGTATATGCCTCAAGACTGCAGAAAAAAGTTTAAGCTCGTCTGTAAAACCCAATTTCCAAGCATGAGACTTACACATTATGAAAAACCCATGATAGAATCTGCAAAATGTACAAGACAAGAAAATGAGCATAGTAAGTTTCTTTGCTTAGTCAAGAATATAACAGAGTGCTGAATGAATGATACAAATAGCTGTCAAAATTGAGGATTGAATCTTACATGTCCTCTTTATGAAGTGAATTGTGCAATTTTATCAAAAGAGACAATTCGGAACAGATGAGACCAATTAAGAAGAGATTAATACATTTACTTTGGAGTATCAAAGAAAATGTCTGTAGCCCACAGATGACAGAACCATTTGGTGTGTTGATAATAAATTGCAAAAAATAATGATGCAGTGAGAGTGGGAATTCATACAGAAGTAGCATAGAGATCCCTGATGAATCCAACTCGAGTTCCGCAGAAACGACAATTGATGCAATCATCATCAGGGATTTCATTGTAGTGAAGTATAAAGGGCCTTCCCATTGTTGAATGAAGAACCAACTCCTTTAGAGATATGTTACAGAAACAAATATCACAGGTGAATTGCTGAACTATGAATGGAAAAAAGACAAACTGATTATGAATGTAAAGAGAACAGAGATGATGGAAAATGAGAATTCAAGAAAGTAAAAAAATGGCTGGTGGTTAATACTTTTGAAAAATTAGTTCTTGATTCTTGAATGAATCAAGTTGAGAAGAGTTAGTATATCTTTGCTTTTTTTTCTCTTTTTTCTTTTACTTATGACAAGTAAGTGACTCTATTGGTCTAATTTCAGCAACGGAAAAGGGTTATATTCACCTCTCTATTATAAAAAAAATAAGCTTTGTTTTCCCTCCATCATACTTTTTGAACAAAATATACCCCTATAGTTGTATTTTAGAGTTATATTTACCCTTCACCCATTAAAACTTGTTTCAATTTTAAAAATTCTTGTATATCTTGTGTTGTTGTTATAGAAATGGTCCTCTCCTCTTGTTGAGGATTCACTTCTTGAGAAATCAAGTTTCTACTTCCTCTTCTCCTTAGCTTAACACTAATGTATTTCAAAATGAAACGTTTAATCCAGACCAAGAACAGGATATGTATTAGCTCTTAAACCTTTTGGCAGCAAGTGTTTAAAGATTTCAGAAGGTCACACATTTGCAATACATTAGGCAATTGAACAGCAGAAAGCAGAAACCCAAATAGCATATGCTACTAGTTTTCCCATCCTTAGAGAAAGGGGAGAAAACAGAAGCCGAGATGCCTAATAGCATTCAGACTGTCAGAGCTCGGAAGCAGTAAATATGCTCCAAATATTGCAGATTTAAAGATTTCAAATATCAAGCCTCGCATATTACTACAAAATGACCATATTGCTTTTACCCTTTCTAAAACATTTGCCACATGCTGAACCCTTAGATGCAGAAAGCAATTGAATTGAAGTAAAGGTGGATTGTGTTATCTGCTCATAACTTCACGATAAGAGTAAAAACTATTGAATCCACAATTCTCAGCATGTCTGTTAAAATCTAACTTCACCACACACTCGCATCAAGAAATAAGCAGCATATAGAGAACAGTAGTATCAATGCTCAAACAGGTAAAAAGTTCAATGTCAATTGCTTTGTTCCAACCTGAAGTATTAATATGATCCCAAAATCAAAAAGAGAAAAAGAAATATCACACAATTATACATTAGCATTTTGTAAAGTATGAACTCTATTTCAGAAAGTGTGTATCTTTCTGTATTTTGATCAGCATGGGTAAGGCTATCAATGTCTGCATATTCATCAATATGGTCTATTCCATCTTGGTCTAAGTCTTCTTGGTCTCACTATCCGGGCTCGATGTTGACCACGATTCTGTTCATTAGCGACTCCGTTTTGAAAAGCATTAGCACCTCTATTAGGAGCCTGCTCATTAGCGACTCCGTTTTGAACAGCTCCATTTGGATCCTGTTCATTAGCGACTCCTCCGTTTTGAACAGCTCCATTAGGATCCTGTTCATTAGCGACTCCTCCGTTTTGAACAGCTCCATTTGGATCCTGTTCATTAGCGACTCCTCCGTTTTGAACACCTCCATTAGGATCCTGTTCATTAGCGACTCCTCCGTTTTGAACAGCATCATTAGGATCCTGTTCATTAGCGACTCCTCCGTTTTGAACAGCTCCATTAGGATCCTGTTCATTAGCGACTCCGTTTTGAACAGCTCCATTTGGATCCTGTTCATTAGCGACTCCTCCGTTTTGAACAGCATTAGCACCCCCATTAGGAGGCAGTTCATTAGCGAGTCCAAAGACAGCATCACGCAACGTTTCACCACTCTGGTATATAAGCAGCTCCCTGCCACAAAATATTCATTTGAATTTATAACACCTAACACCTTACAAGTCAATTTGCAAATTTGTAATTAGAAACTTACAATTTCATAAAGTATCTTCCTACTACAAAATACTCCGACTGTTGGGTAGTCCTAACCTGAAGAAATCATAAATTCTGTATCTTAAGAAATATAGAGCTAGCAACCAAATCAAATGCTTTTTAATTAATATTAGTATCTTACAAGTCGCCAGCCGAACCACATTTGACATTGGACACAGTAAATATTGAGTAGGCTATTTCCATCACGTCGTTCTAGATGACCTTGGTGGTTAATTGGTTGACTATAATGAAACCTACATATAATACGCAAACCTCAGAAAAAAGCTTAGGCAAATCACAATTTCATAAAATACCCAATTTTCGAAATCATGAGACTTACAATCTATTAATGTACCCTCCATACACTAAGTCATCCGCCTGCAACGTGTACAAGACAATTAAGAACATGAAAACATAATAAGAAATATAACAGCATTAATGCAACTCGAATTTCGCAGGGAGAATCCTTACATTAGGAATGAAATCCTCGATGAATGCAATTCGAGTTTCGCAGAAACAGCAAAGGATGCAATCATGCATGCTGATTAGATGATCGGAAACTCCAAAACGGGACATTGTGGATTACAGAACAAATTTTCTTTAACAAAGAACAAAGTGGAAGAGAGAATTATATGAACTGCTGAAAGAGAAAAAAAAGACTTGGAGTTGAGCTGGTGGAAAATGAGAATTCAAGAAAGGAGAAAAATGTAAATATAGAAAAGCCACTTCTTGATTCTTGAATCCAAATTCACTGTTAATTCAGAAAGGAGGGAAATCCAACTAAATTTTATATTTACTTGTATCTTCAAATACGCATGTACAAAAAATACATAAACATGATCCTTAACTTGGCGTCAATTGTTAACTATGACCTTTAAAAAAGAAGGGAGGAACTATTGTTTACCCTCAATGATGAGAGGCTTTTTGAGAAAAAAACTTAACGATTTTGATCAAAACGGACAATATCAGAAAATTTAAAATCAACCAATTTTCTTTTACATAATTAGTACTTCCTTCGTCCAACACTACATGTCCACTATACTATTTTGGAATGTCCAACAACACTTGTTCACTTCATGAAATCAGTGTGTAATTTTTTACTTAGTTCCTAATTTATCCTTATCATTAATTATAGTCATTTTCTTATTATATTTTTCAAGACATTATATTTATTATATTCAAAGAATGTTATAGTAAAATTACTCTTTTTTTTATAATTTTCTTAAGAAGAGTGCAAAGTTAATAATTGACAAGTATTGTTAGATAGACGGAGTAGTAAGTAAGTAGGTAGTAACAAACTAGGAAAATCTATTAACATCCCTAGATCTTCTCTCATACGGATCGGATCCCCTTCCAATCTAACGGTTAATATTCAGTTTCCACCTTTCACATGGATCACCATTATTATCCGTCGATCCAAGTAAATCCCCAAATATTTAGCGGCTACGATTTATATTCCTTCACATTTCAAACCCGCCCACCAAATATAAATATCCACCACCCAAGAGAATTCATTTCACCCAAATTCAAAACCCTAGAAACTTTCTTCTTCAAATTTCTCTGTGAAAATGTCTGGTCGTGGAAAGGGAGGCAAGGGATTGGGAAAGGGAGGAGCCAAGAGGCACAGGAAGGTTCTAAGAGACAACATCCAAGGTATCACTAAGCCAGCTATTCGCAGGCTTGCTCGTAGGGGTGGTGTGAAGCGTATCTCTGGTCTGATCTATGAGGAGACCCGTGGAGTGTTGAAGATCTTTTTGGAGAATGTGATTCGTGACTCTGTCACCTACACTGAGCACGCCAGGAGGAAGACTGTCACTGCTATGGATGTTGTCTATGCCCTCAAGAGACAGGGAAGGACACTCTATGGATTTGGTGGTTAGATCAGTTGTTAGGTGCATTAGATGTAGATCTAATGTGAATTTCTGCTGTTTCTGTGTTTTGGTATCTCTGTAACTGTTCGTAAGCTCTAGATATTGTAATTTCTCATTACATATTCAATGAACAAAGCTCAGTTTCTACAAATTACAATAAATATCCTCCAGTTGACTAATATCGTTGTTAATTGATTGAAATAACTTGGTGGTTAAGCATTAGCTTTGTTGCCAATATCTAATCTTCATGTTTCATGATTGTAAAACTCCAAACCAGAGAGGACCATGTTTTAATTTAGATTTGCTAGTTTCATATCTTCATTTGTTTTCTAGTATTTAATAACCTTTGATTGGTTGTAGAGCTGTCAAAATGGATTGGCCCAATCCAATTCAACTCAATTTTAATGGGCTAGAGAGCTAAATGAGTTGGGACGGGTTGACCCTTTTAATTAAAGGGTTTATAAAATAGCAGTTCAACCCAACCCTAAGCGGGTCACGGGTTGGGATGGGTTGGCCCTTCAATAAAAAAACGGACAACATTTTTCTCTTAGAAAGAATACGAATATTGATATCCGATGAACACGACATCAATACATACATAAATTCATTTATGAATTACACATACTTCAGTGAATATTTACAAAATAAATACATAATAGCCAAGATATAATATTCATAAGATTCATTCGAGCAAAAAACATTACATGATTATTATTTTCATAAACAAGACAATAAAGGAGAAGTAAAAAATTGAGCCCAACCCCATTTAATTTAAGGGTTAGATTGGGCCGACTTAGCGGGCCAAGCCCATTTTGACGTCTCTAATTACTTGCGTTAATACCTCGTTCTTAATTTGAAGATAGTGAAAGAGTTCATGCTGCATAGTGCAACTAATTTCAAATTTGGTCTGATCCTTCGATCTTCTCAGTTAGCCATCTTTGGATATTTGACTTGATTGAGTTGAATTTTGTTTGGGTTGTGCTCTTACCCTGGACCCTTTGCTTAAGAAAAACCTAAATAGTGACATTATTTTCGATAGAACCTTCACCTTAAGAACAAAATAGATTTGACAAATATAAGAGTAAAAGATATAGGGAAAATAATTTATAAGATGAAAAGTGCTTATAAAGTACTTTATTATTTATTGAAATAAAAATAAGTACTGAAAAGCATAGAAAGATTTCAGGATTATATGAAGCACCAAGGTTTCATGGTGTAGTTGGTTATCACGTCATTCTAACACACTGAAGGTCTCCGGTTCGAGTCCGGGTGAAGCCAAAATACCCTTTTAGTTTTTTGCTAAGATATAAAAAGTTGCTTCACATGCGTAGATTGCGCATTGCATCAGCAAGTTGTTCAGCAGCACCTCCATCTTGATCCATAGGGGCATGCTCAACATTGGCGTGCTTCACATGCGTAGATTGCGCATTGCATCAGCAAGTTGTTCAGCAGCACCTCCATCTTGATCCATAGGGGCATGCTCAACATTGGCGTGTCCGTTCCGTTCACTATGATGAACAACATCACCACCACCTAGTTCATAAAGAACTTGATTGATATCAGCAGCAGTTCCATCTTGTTCTTGATAGATCATGCGATAATCACCCCAATAAACAAGTTTCTCCCTGCAACAAATTAAAACGTCTATCACATCTAGTTACATTTTGCATATATGTAAGAAACTCTTACAAATTCATCAAGAACCTTCCTTCCCTAATTTCCTGGGATGGTCGGGGCACAGCAATCTAGAGAAATGAATGAATTTTGTCAACTGCAAATCCTCTGTGTTCATGGAAAGGAAATTAGGTAATTTGGGGATCTTACAAGTTTCAACCCAAGCACCATTCCACATTGGACACAGTAAACATCAGCAACAGTATTGCCATTTACATGGCGAAGATAATTCGCGTTGTTGAGGAACCTCACATTGAACCTGCATACACGCATAACATATATTCTTACATATAAAATGTTTCTACATATATTATATATATAAATGTTTAATTGAACAATACTACTCAATTTTCCAAATTGCATCAACTCTTGAGACTTACACACTGTTAAAGACCCCTGTTCTACCATTTTGCACCTGCAAAAGGAACCAGACAAAAATAGTTACCAAAACATGTTGTTTTTGTGCTTAATCACATTTTACAAAGAGCAGTTGAAATTAAGCAAGTGAATCACAACAACAACAAATCTCACAAGGAAATTATACACAGACCTTGCACGCTCTCGTAGAGGTAGAGAGGTTATTTCAAATACTTTACTAATTGAAAACGTAGTAAAGTAAAATTTATCAAAATAATTCCACATTATCCTAAATGCAGAGTTTTCACAGATCTACAAGAAAAATTCATGGCTAGCAGTAAACATCATAAACACCATTCTCATTGTAAAAAAAACCATAAAAAATGAAATTGATAAAACAAGTGAAAGAAAAACTCAGAATATTCAAAAATGAAAGAAAAAACAAATGCAGAGAGATTGATGAGAAAAATTTGTACGATATCAAGGTGATCATCAACAAATCCAACTTGGGTGTTGCATGAATTACAATAGATTAAATCCTCTGTGCGAAAATGATCATTTAAGTAACTAATCACCACCATTGTATCAATTTTGTCAATAAACAACCTCTTACAGAACAAAGAACAAAATGGAGAAAAAAGATCAAAGATAATTCACTGCTGAGAATAAATGAAAAAAGACTAACTGAGAATGATTCTTTTATATTGAATTTGTGGTTCTTTTAGATTGGAATGACATAAATATAATTAATGTTTTTGTTCTTCTTTTATTCACTTCACTTATGACAGATAGAGTTGCAATTTAATTATGTGACTCTTATGAAAATTTGACTAATAATTTTTGTTTTGTTATAGCATGTGTGTGCCTCGCACGTGTAGTCTACAATATTGATCAAACTTATATTTAAACGTAATAATTTCTCAATGTAAATAATAAACATAAGTGTAGTAATTACGTAATTATGATAATTAGTAATATTATAGGAATTGTAGGTCACTACTAATTTTTTTTTATAAAAATACAAGTTTTAGCATACGTGCCCCTCGCACGTGACAGTCTATGGTTATGGTCAAATTTTTATTTAAATGTTTGATGTAATAATAAATAATGTACCTTACACAATAGAGTGAGAAAAGAGAGTAGAGTAGAACAAAGAGGATTGAGAAGAGGTACTTTTATACTGAAAAATCAGTTCTTGAATCTTGGAAAGTAATTTCTTACCGTTAAAAATAAGTAGATGGACATAAATATAGTTAATGTTTCTTTTCTTCTTTTATTCACTTCACTTATGACAGATACAATTACAATTTCACTACGTCACTCTTATAAAAGTTTCACTTTTATATATAAAAATACTAATATTAGCGTACGTGTGCCTCAAACATATAGTTTACGGTTATGGTCAAACTGATAATTAAACGTAATAATTGCTAGATCAAAGATTATTCACTGCTGAGAATAAATGAAAAAAGACTAGCCGATAAGAGTTCTTTTATATTGAATTTGTCATTCTTTTAGATTGGAATGACATAAATATAATTAATATTTTTTTTTTTTTATTCACTTAACTTATGACATATAGAGTTGCAATTTAATTATGTGACTCTTATGAAGATTTGACTAATAATTTTTATTATTAAAATACTTGTTATAGCGTATGTGCGCCACGCACACGTAGTCTACGCTATTAGTCAAATTTATATTCAAACGTAATAATTGTTCATTGTAAATAATAAACGTAAGTGTAGTAAGTACGTAATTATGATAATTAGCAATATTATAGAAATTGTAGGTCACTAGTAAAAAATAGATTATAAAAATGCACGGTTTAGCGCACGTGTGCCTCGCACGTGTGGTTTATAATTATGATCACACTTATATTTAAATGCTCAATGTAATAATAAACATTGTACATTATACAAGAGAGTGAGAAAAGAGAGTAGTGTAGAACAAATAGGACGGAGAAAAGTACTTTTATACTGAAAAATCAGTTCTTGAATCTTGAATAGTGATTCATTACTGTTAAAACAGATTAGATGGATATAAATATAGTTAATATTTTTTTTCTTATTTATTTCACTTCACTTATGGCATATAGAGTTGCAATTTAATTATGTGACTCTTGTGAAGGTTTCACTAACATTTTTTATATATGAAAATACTAGTTTTGGCGTATGTGTAGTTTTGGCGTATGTGTGCCTCACACATATAGTCTACATGGTCGAACTGATATTTAAACATAATAATTGGTTGATCAAATATTATTCACTGACGGGAATAAATGAAAAAAGACTAGCTGAGAAGAGTTTTTTCATATTGAATTTGTCATTCTTTTAGATTGGAATGACATAAATATAATTAATGTTTTTTTTCTTCTTTTATCCGCTTCACTTATGACTGATAGAGTTGCAATTTAATAATGTGAATCTTATGAAAATTTGACTAATAATTTTTTTTATTAAAATACTTGTTATAGAGTACGTGTGCCTCGCATGTGTAGTCTACGATATTGGTCAAACTTATATTTAAATGTAATAATTGCTCATTGTAAATAATAAACCTAAGTGTAGTAATTGCGTAATTATAATAATTTGTAATATTATAGGAATTGTGGTCACTAGTAATTTTTTTAATATAAAAATACTAGTTTTAGCGTATGTGCGTCTCGCACGTGTAGTCTATGATTATGATCACACTTATATTTAAATGTTTGATTTAATAATAAACAATGTACCTTATACAAGAGAGTGAGAAAAGAGAGTAGTACAACAAAGAGGACCTAGAAGAAGCACTTTTATACTTCTTGAAAAGTAATTCCTTACCGTTAAAACAGATATGGACATAAATATATATAGTTAATGTTTCTTTTCTTCTTTTATTCACTTCACTTATGACAAATAGAGTTGTAATTTAATTATGTGACTCTTGTGAAGGTTTCATTAAAAGAAATTATATACGTTCTTGCACATATAGTATACGGTTATGGTCAACTGATATTTAATGATAATAATTGGTGGATCAAAGATTATTCACTATTGAGAATAAATGAAAAAAGACTAGCTGAGAATAGTTCTTTTATATTAACTTGTCATTCTTTTAGATTAGAATGACATAAATATAATTAATGTTTTTTTTCTTCTTTTATTCACTTCACTTATGACAGATAGAGTTGCAGTTTAATTATGCGATTCTTATGAAGATTTGACTAATAATTTCTTAGTATTAAAATACTTGTTATAGCATATGTGCGCCTCGTGTAGTCTACGATATTGATTAAACTTATATTTAAACGTAATAATTGTTCAATCTAAATAATAAACGTAAGTGTAGTAATTACGTAAATATGATAACTTGCAATATTATGGGAATTGTTGGTCACAAGTAAAAAAAAGATTTATAAAAATATAGATCTCGCACGTGTAGTCTACGGTTATGGTCACACTTATGTTTAAATGTTCGATGTAATAATAAATATTGTACCTTATACAAGAAAGTGATAAAAGAGAGCAGAGTAGAACAAAGAGACGGAGAAGAGGTACTTTTATATTGAAAAATCAATTCTTGAATCTTGAAAAGTAATTCATTACCATTAAAACAGATTAGATGAACATAAATATAATTAATGTTTCTTTTCTTCTTTTATTCACTTCACTTATGAAAAAAAGAGTTGCAATTTAATTATGTGATTCTTATGAAGGTTTCACTAACAATATTTTTTTATATAAAATTACTAGTTTTGTGTATGTGTGCGTCACACATATAGTGTACAGTTATGGAAAAACTGATATTTCAACATAATAATTGCTAGATCAAAGATTATTCACTACTTGAGAATAAATGAAAAAAGCTAGTTGAGAAAAGTTCTTCTATATTGAATTTGTCATTCTTTTAGATTGGAATGACATAAATATAATTAATATTTCTTTTTTTCTTTTATTCACTTCACTTATAACAGATAGAGTTGTAGTTTAACTATGTGACTCTTATGAAGATTTGACTAATATTTTTTTTCTTATTAAAATACTTGTTATAGCGTACGTACGTCTCGCACGTGTAGTCTACTTTATTGGTCAAACTTATATTTAACGTAATAATTTCTCAATGTAAATATTAAACGTAAGTGTAGTAATTACGTAATAATGATAATTTGTAGTATTATAGGAATTTTAGGTCACTAGTAATTTTTTTTATAAAATATCAGTTTTAGCGTACGTGTGTCTCGCACGTATAGTTTATGATTGTGGTCAGACTTATATTTAAATTCTCAATGTAATAATAAACAATGTACCTTATAGAAGAGAGTAGAGTAGAACAAAGAGGTGAGAAGATGTATTTTTGCAATGAAAATCAGTTATTGAATCTTGGAAAGTAATTTTTTACGTTAAAACAGATTAGATGGATATTAATATAGTTAATGTTTCTTTTCTTCTTTTATTCACTTCACTCGTGAAAGATAGAGTTGCAATTTAATTATGTAATTTTCTTGAAGATTTCACTAATAATTTTTTAAATAAAAAATACTAGTTTTAATGTACGTGCACCTCGCACATGTCGTTTATGACTATGGACAAACTTATATTTAAATGTAATAATTGATCAATGGAAGTAATAAACGTAAGTGTAGTAATTACGTAATTATGATAATTTGTAATATTATAGAAATTGTAATTCACTAATTGAAAAAAAGATTACAAAAATACTAGTTTTAACGTACGTACTCCCTCGACGTGTAGTCTACGAGTATGTCAATCTTATATTTAAACGTAATAATTGCTCGATCTAAATAATAAACGTAAGTGTAATAATCACATAAGTTAGATAATTTGTAATATTATAGGAACTGTAGTTCACTAATTAAAAAATATATAATTTTTTTAGTTTTAGTGTACGGCACGTGCAGTTTACGTTTATGATCAAACATATATTCAAACGTAGCTTGATGTAAATAATACACGTAAGTGCAGTAATTATGTAATTATGATAATTTTTAATATTATAGAAATTGTAGTTACTATTTAAAATTTTCATAAAAATACTAGTTCTAGCGACGTGCATTTCGCACGTGTATTCTACCATTATGATCAAATTTATATTTAAACATAATAATTCCTCGGTGTAATTAATAAACATACGTGTAGTAATTATGTAATTATAATACTCCACTTGTAATATTATAAGAATTATAGTTCAATTAGGTTGTAAAATTTATGGCTAACAGTAAACATCATGAACACCATTCTCATTGTATAAAAACCATAAAGAAATGAAATTGATAATAGATGTGCAAGAAGAACTCAGAACATTCAAAAATGAAAGAAAAAACAGATGCAAAAATTACAACAGATTAAATCCTCTTCGCGAAAATGATCATTTGTGTAAGTAATTACCACCATTGTACAGAACAAAGAATAAAATGGAGAAAAAAGATCAAAGATTATTCACTGCTGAAAATAAATGAAAAAAGACTAGCTGAGAAGAGGTACTTTTATATTGGAAAAAACAGTTCTTGAATTTTGAAAAATTAAAATAGATTGGAATGGCATAAATACTAGTTTTAGTGTACGTGCGTCTCGCACGTGTAGTTTGTGATATTGGTCAAATAATATTAAAGCGTAATAATTGCTTAATATAAATAATAAACGTAAGTGTAGTAATTATGATCATTTGTAATATTATAGGAATTGTAGGTTACTAGTAAAAAAAAAGTTTATAAAAATATTAATTTTAGCGTACGTGTGTCTCGAATGTGTAGTTTATGATTATGGTCACACTTATTTAAATGCTCGATGTAAATAACAAAAAATGTACCTTATACAAGAGAGTGACAAAAGTGAGAAAGAACAAAGAGGACTGAGAAGAAGTACTTTTATACTAAAAAATCAATTTTTGAATCTTAAAACGTAATTTCTCAATGTTAAAACATATTAGAGGGACGTAAATATAGGGATGACAATAGGGCGGGGGCGGGGCGGGTTGTGTCTAACCCGCATAATTTTTAATTTATCCCGCATAACAACTTTTTTCATTTTCAACTCTCGCCACCCCTCCCCGCATGAATCAGTCCCGCATAATTTTTTTTAATATTTTCTAGTTAAGTTTGATACTAAAAATAAAATTCAACAAAATAAATTCATGTTTCATCAAGTTATATTAATTTAATAGATAATAACTTTAAAAAATATTTTTTAAAAGTCAATTGGTAAACATGTATGAAATTGTATAATTTTTATTGAACCATCATAAAATCACATATACTTGCAACCCGCCCCGCCCCGCCACTTCATTAGTTTTAAAAAAAAAATACTTCAACCCGCCATGCATCCCTCCCGCACCGCACAATCTTAAACCCGCCTTGTATTAGCCTTAAACCTACCGCACCCCACATCCACCCCACACCATTGTCATCCCTATATGTCATCAAGATCTTCGCTCGGGTATGTAAAATGGTGACGGTTCAATAAAGTAATTAGCTTACAATTAATATAATCGTATTTATTCATATAAAAAATAGCCAAAAGTAATAGGAAGGAATAAGGATACACTTACTATACACTATAGTTCGTCAAAAGTCATAGAAAATATACACTAACAATACAATATAGCTTACATATACATAAGCTATACACTAAATATACATTATGATACACTCAAAAGGCTGAATATAACTTAACTATATATACATGAAGTATACATTGACTATACATTAAGTATTTATTGATTACTTTATCTTGATCAACTCAACATTACCTCTAAATAGTCTCAAATTTTAAATATGAAATTCTCTCAATATTTTAAATTTTTTAATATACAATTCACTCAAAAATATTAACGTTTGCAGTATGTCAAAAAAAAATAAATATAAATAGAAGAAAATGCAACAAGAAGAAGAAGACGAAGACGGACCAAATTTTATAAGGCAAAAGTGTCGAATGGTCATTTATTGTTATAAAAGGCTAAAAAAAGATTTAAAGGCGACTCTACATAAATTAAACATATTCTACAACCATATATACTATTATTATTATTATTATTATATATATATATTACCACTAGTTAAGAGTTTCCATGTCATATATTGAGAAAGATACATATATTTTTACTATTAAATACACAAAAATAGAAAGAAAGGCGAGCGAAATTTATTATGTATCTCTGATATATGTGAATCACACTAAATATACCTATTTGTAATGAATAACCACACTGGTCCACACTTAGTATAAGGTTAAATTCGTCAATAAAATTTTGAGTACAACCGCTAAAGCATAAATCACACCTCATGATGTTTTTGGTTTATTTATATTTGTAAAGCCTAGGGAATAGTTGAAGGTGAATTTGTGCAACAATGGCGTGGAGATCAAATCTCTCTCGGAACCTGAAGGAGCTTCGCATCCTCTTCTCTCCATCGTCATCTGAAAGTGCCGCCACTAGGTATTTTCACAATTTTAATCAGTACTGCAATGAAATGAGCTCCAATTGAGATGTAGTTGATTGATTGATAGAGTGATAAGTTAATCCCTAGTTATTGGTTTCATCTTTATGTAGGGCGTTCATTGAGAAGAACTACAGAGATCTCAAGACCCAAAACCCCAAATTACCTATTTTGATTCGTGAGGCCAGTTCAATCGAGCCTCAGCTCTGGGCGAGATATGGTAATTATTTCGGTTTTCTTATAGCTCTACAGAATTTTAATCAGCTTTGTATATTGAAATTCTGATTAGGCAATTCACACAAAAAAAATCGTTCTTTTGCCTTTGACTGCTAGCATTTTCATTGTTTTTGTTACATTTTCATTTTTCTTATGTTCCAGCTTAATTGAAACTTATATGTAGACTTTTGGTAAATAATCTATTAGCATTTGATCAGGTAAGGGATTGATAGAAATCTTATTCATAAATTGCATAATGAAGTTCACATCAAAACAAATAAGCACGAAGGATTGATATGTGACTCTAAAGAAATATTCTATGATGATGTAACGGATGTAGTGAGAGTGATTAAGATTTGAGTATAATGAATGGACCTGTAAAATTAGATTTTGACCTAACTCACACCCCAAAATCTAGTTCAAGGGGAGGAGGATTGTTCAAGTCTTATAATGAGACCATCCATCTCATTAACGGGAGACTTTTTTCATTCTTCAAATGGACCTTACCGTGGTTAGGTCTTTTAGGCATGTAGAATATCTCGTTTTCTCATAATAATACTCAATCCGTTCTAATTTAATATATCCTTTCCACTTTGGGATGTTTCCAAGCTATTTGACACCATTGCAAATGTTTGCTACGTTCTTCTATGGACAAATTTTATGAAGTATAATTTTCGGTTTTCTTTAAAGCCAAAGTTTATTTCAAATCTGGTGTAGTCAAGTTGTTTTAAGTGATCTTTACCCTGTTCCTGTGGTTTGACCTTCTATTCATGGATTTTACTTTTAAATGCTTATAGACCTGGGAGTTGAAAGGGGCATCAGACTGGAGGGATTGACCGAGGAGCAAATCTCAAAGGCACTGGAGGACCTTGGAAAAGTAGGGGCATCCCTTAAATCTTGATGACATTGGATCTGCAGAATTGTATGTCATTGCATTCAGCACTTTGTAGAGTTCTGTCCTCACATTGTGCTTTCTAAAATAATCTTTTGGTGCAAGTTATCATGAATCAAAAAACCGTTCATAAACCTGGAATCCTGAGTATTTTGGCTTTTATTTGCTGTTGCAATGAAAATGTTTGAAATCGTTTGTTGTTAGCATTAGAAGTTTAACATTATTCCTTCTGTGCATTTAATCCTGTTGCGGTTGAAATTTTTGTACTCACAGTTTGAAATCCTAGTGCATTTAATAATGTGAGTTGACTAATCTATGCGTAGAGATAGCACTTAGGCAAATGAAAAGCTGCTAGCTATATCTTCACTTCCTTTTAGCAGATAAAACTCCAATCTTGTGTACTATTAGGTAGAAATGAAATCTGAAGAAGACATTGATCTTCAATTAAGGAATTTCCAGGAGGTAAGCCTTGATTTATAGTCTTGACTCATGAATTTGAGAGAATTGACATGTTTACAATCTTCGTCTTTACATATAAAGAGGAGACAGTATAGGAAACATGGGAATTCTGCCCTCCTCTGCCTGAAATATTGATATTTAAGCTCTGCAAGTTTCACCCACTCTTTGTTGAGCAATTGCTAGCACCAGTGATGCTAATGAAGATATCTCATTCTTAGTCTGAGATGCAGAATAGCTTGACTACAGGCAATTCCAAACTCCCCAATACAACGCCTTTCTGTTAATCTACTTGACTAAGGCTGAGAACCCAAGAAAATATGCTTATGAGCCAGGTTGGTCCTTGATTACTGAGGGGTACAGTTACAGTTTTGGAGCTTCACCAGGTTCCGGAAAATAAAACATAGTGGTTCAGTACCAAAGAACCGGGATAAATATAAGGATATAAAGTCAAGTTGGATAGACTATAATGGGTTATTCTGGTTATGGTGTTTATGAGTGTACTTTAGACTCCATAGAATCGGAGTTGCAACTTCACATCTGCACAATAACTGATGCTAAACAGCACAAGAGCCCTTATTCAGAGGCTACAATCGTGAAGCATGATAACGATAACAATATTATCATGGGTTACAATAGAAAACATCCCAGAATTGTGTCAGTAGTGTATAAATCCCTTTTGGCAAAAAGAAACTAGTGTATAAATCCTTTTTTCTTGTTCAGGTGTGGGATGTTGCAGTGCCATATCAGGGTACATATAGCAATAAAAGAAACGTGAAAAGCTTATGAAAAATATGGTAAAATTACAAAGTAAAGGGCATTCAAAGTTTCTCTTGTACAAGTTAATTGATTTCTTCAAGAGATCTCCTTGCTAGAATCTTCCACCATAGGTTTATATTTCCTTAAGTACTGGCACTCCCGTTGTTGCATTTGCTCTAGGTTCAACTGCTTCTTCTATTTGATTTCCATACCTTTCCTGCAGCTTCCCCCTGTGAAAGGATAAAAGAAAAAGTAAGATTAACAATTTTATGCGATATGAAATCATGAGTTTGTAGCATATTAATCTCACATTTGCAGCATAACCATGTCTTTTCTTGCGACTGGATCCTCTTCATATACTTCAATCTGAAAGGGGTTGAAAAAAGGGATCATGTCAGATAATTTTGCTCGTTCATGGAATTTTACAAATGTGGGGGTTTGGGATTTTTGTATCATACAAATTTCCATCCCAGTAGATTCTCGCATTTGTTACAGTAGACATCTGTAACTGTGTGAGGACCAAGTTGCCTCTGCTTCTCTGCTTCGTTTACACGCACATTCACCCTGCGTATTTCATCGTTCAGTTTAGTTCGACCTGTGTAGACAACTTCCATTAAACTATCCAAAGATATTAGTACCAAGAAAACTTACACTTCATCAAATACACCTCCAGTCACCCCTGTCACAGGCTGAAAAACATGGCATGGTGAGATAATTGAAATGGAAACTGTCATCATTGCACCAGTTACTTATGGAGTCTACTCAGCTAGTATAGAGAACTTGTAAACGTTTTCATCTATAAATAGTAGGCATGACAAAATGAATGACAAAGAAAGAATAGAATGTTGGCGGTACTTGATAAAATGCATTTAAGATTCAAAACTTGTCTAACAGTGGAAGCCATCATTTTTCAATAAAAGACGAAGATTATTCAGCTTGCAAGCTAAATGAATTTGACTCAAGAATGACAATTACTTAGAAATAGGATAAAAAGGAAAGGGGAAAAGATTACCGAGTAGTTGAGACTGAAATCTTTGCAAAGAGCAAGGTGGTTTTGGCAGAAACGGCAGAGGTAGAAACGATCAGACACATTGAACTCGAGGAGAAAGGAATTCCCCATAGCCGAAAATTTCCTGTTGAAAGAACAAAATTGAAGCAGAGATAGGTTGTGAGTTATGAAGAGGTTTAATAGAACGTGGAAAAAGGAGTTATGATAAATGGACTCTTTGTTGAAAATGAAAGATGGAACAGATTTAAGAGAAGGGGAAAAAAGGAGTTATTATCAACTGATTCTTGTTGAAAATGAAATGGGAATCAAAAACGGTAAATTAAAATATTAATGAAAAGGACTATATATCATCTTCTTGAAGAAAAAAGGGGAAATTTCTAAATTAGACGAGATTTAAGAGTTTTTCGACTTTGACTATATGTATCAATCTTTGACAAATGCCATTGGAACATAAAAGCTGCCAGTTCAATTCAACTTTCAGAATTTTTTGGGTGAATTAATGTGCAAGATTTGACATAAAAGCATAAAAATTTGCAATACAGTAAATTGAGACAAAACCATTGAAGGATTGATTGTATTTGAACTACACATAAATGGATCGAGATGATCCAAAAGTTCACCAACAAAAACGAAAGAAAATGGTAAAATAGTATCTAATACAAATAAACCCTAATTCTAAACAACCATAGAAATTCAAATATCAGGATGGACCCAAAAACTATTCTAACTCATCAGAACTTCAAGAGCTAGTAAACTTGGTAACAGCCTTGGTGCCCTCAGAAACAGCATGCTTAGCCAATTCACCAGGAAGCACAAGTCTCACAGCAGTCTGGATCTCCCGAGAAGTAATAGTTGGCTTCTTGTTGTAACGGGCCAATCTAGAAGATTCCTGAGCCAACTTCTCAAAAATGTCATTGATGAAGCTGTTCATGATCCCCATAGCCTTGCTGGAAATCCCGATATCAGGATGCACCTGTTTTAGCACCTTAAAGATGTAGATCTTGTAGGTCTCAACGCTCTTCTTGGCCTTCTTCTTCTTCTTCTCGCCGGAAGCGGCGTCCTTTGGTAGCTTCTTCCCGGCCTTTGGCTTCTTCTCCGCCGGAGCTTTCTCGGCGACGGTGGACTTCTTCTCCTCCGCCGGCTTCTTTTCAGCTGGCTTCTTCTCTGCCTTTGGTGCCATTGGAATTGAAAGAGAAATAGAAAGCGGCTATTCAATGGTGAATTGATAATTTAATTTGGGGTTTGTTGTGCAATCTATATATAGGGGCAGAGGTGAAATCTTATTGGTTAATCGGGGAGGTGCGCGGATTGATGAGCTGGCATGATATGGAGCGTTGGATATTTATGTTCTCATTGTGAGGATAAATATGCTTTGTAAGAGTAAAGAGAGTAAGGAGAACTTGGGAAATTTACAGTTCTCGCGCCTTTGACGTTGGCGGTTCTCTAAAATTCACGAAATTTTGGTGGATTTTGCAAAAATTAAAAGGAATTGTTACATAAATAGTCGACTGAATATATTATTTGCCTAATAGTTATAAATATAATTAAATATGAATTATATTATTTGTTTAATAGTTATAAATATAACTAAATATACGAATTATATATATATATATATATATGGAAAAATCATCCCATATACACATTTAAGAGTAAATATTACGGGTTTTAAACCTACTTTTAAAAATTTCTTGCTTATAACAGATTATTTACGGGCTATGACATATCAGTTAAATTTAATTTTATTTTAAAATTACATTATATTTATTTAATAAATTATTAATCTATTTATAGTTTTTTATTATTAATTAATAATAGATAATTAATTTGATTTTACTTCCTTTTTTAAAAAACTAAAATTTTCAGTTACCCAATTTTAGGGATTTCCTTTCCTTGTTTACCGTTACCATCCTCAATCATCGATCACACCACCATCCCACACGTTTCTTCACTCCCACACGACTCAACCCACAACCCACTATCAAACTTTCTCCATTCTTTCTCATTTAGTCCAACATCAAAACCGATTAGCCATCTTACCCACGATTATTCATCATCATGTCTAAGAAACAAATTGAAACTCCACGAAAGAGCCCCAGATTTGACGAAATTTCAACTGATGATGCTCATGCTACATCGTTTAATATATTATCTCAAACACCCGTCTAAAACTGTTCAAATTCCGGCCACCGGTGGTCCATCTCGTTCAAAGAATCAAAAAGATAAAAATAATGAAGCAAACCAAAGTGTGACTATGGCAAATCAAAAAGGGAAGAAGAGGAGGGGGAAAAAACTTGTTAAAACCCCTCCTGAGTCTGATTCCGACTCAGATTCGAATTTTTTTGGTCAAACAAAAAAGAAGAAAACAAAAAAAGCAACAAAGGTTGAAGTCGCTGAAACATCAAAACCTTATACAAGAAGAAAAACAAAAAAGGATGAACCAAATAGTTGATTGCACCTTTTGATTCTCTTTCGAAGGTTCTAAAAATTGTAACACTGTATTTTTAATTATACTCATGGTGACTGGCATGCACTAACCTATAATGTTTGGATATTATAAGTTCAAGACAAAAACATTATACAGACTTCATACAATTCTGATACACTATTTTTTAAAGTAGCACTGTGTTTTTAATTTGTATAACGAATGGATGAAACGTGTATGAAATACATTTTATATGCATATGTCTATGACTTCAATATTAAATGTTGGATATTTGTATTTAGTCATGGTATAATTTTTATAGTTGTATTTTGTCCTATTTTCGTTTGAATTAAATATGATTTATATACGTCCAACAACAACTTAAATTAGTCACTAATAGATACAATATCTTTAATATGAAACAAATTTTATCATTAACGATATGCAAGATGTGTCATTAATGAATGAATAGTGTATAAATAATAAATACTACATCTAACAATAAATTTGTATCAGTATGCATTCTATATTATTAGTGTATGAGTGTGTTTCTATATGATTACTCATTAGTTGACACATGTAGGAAATCTATTACTATGACTTTAATATTAAATGTTTGGACATTGTATTTAATCGTGGTATGATTTTTATATACAAATATTGTGAATGTTTTTCCAATTAAAAAAAACATTTCTTTTTTTTGTGAATTTGTTATAACCTGAAATTTTTAATGCTATAGCTTGAAAGTCTAAATCTATTGCTATAGCTTGAAAATAGTATTATAATATATGTCATATATGAAATTTACACCATATATATTATGTATTTGTCCGCTATTTTTAATTTAAAGAGGTGAATGAACGATTATTTGATTTAGTTTGTTCCTTGGGTTTAATTTGTGATCACATGATCGAATAACTATGGTTAGAGATCCCGATGAGATATCAAAACACTTGATACTATAATGCGAAAATAGGGCTCCTGCAATTTAATTTCTGAGATGAAAGCAAACAGTCTTCAACAATACAAATCGATCTAGCTACTACCACCATAGTATATATATATACATCAAATAATGTAGATAGATATATTGTTGAGAAGTTAAAAGTATCCTTAAAGTTACATCAAGATCGAAACATGAGATCCCAGGAAACAATTGAAAACTTCTCTGTCATGAATAGTACTGTTGAATTACATTACTTTCCCATTAATTGCAGCTAAATTTGGAGACACCAAAATGTTCCCATAATTGCAGCTAAATTTGGATACACAAAAATTGTAAAGCAGTGAAAAACGAGTATGTTTCAGAATCTTGATATATAACTGGTATCTTATAACTGCATAATAATATGCATTGCCAAAGGGTTTAGTAGTTGCCCAAGAAAAGATACTTGATCATGCGTCATCACGAAGAACCATCATCATCATCATCATCATCATCACCATCACCATCATCGTCATCTTTTTTATTTTCCATTGTTGTGGGAACTGAGAAAGGAGGAAAAAATGAAGGAGAAAGAGTGGGAGGAGGGGAGGATTTTAAAGAAAAGAGAAGGAAATTAGTTCAGAGCCTAATTTTTTATTTAACTTTTTAAAAAAGTGAATTGCTACTTGGTGGAGAGAGGATCTTCTAAGCATATGCTTCCACCTTTTCAACTTTTTCTTTTCATATTCAAAACAAATAAATATTTGTTCCCTAATGACCAATTAATTAAGACAAATCCCTCTTCTAGTCATAATCTGGCTTCCATATGCACTCTTTAATGACCATGAATATTCCCTTTAATGTTCTTTTTAAGGACCCTTTTAATTTATTTGTAGTTAAAATGTTAGATCATAATGTCTACTCGAGTAGTCAATTCATCACTTTAGACAAATAATTCCATGAAGAGTGAAAAGCCATTTCTTACTTTAGTTGGCATGTGGCGTTGTTAATTAGGACAACGCATTGTCTCACACTTATTATTCACAAATTTTCTCATACATATTGTAGTGGAGGATGAGGATGCCTCTATTTGTTTTTTCCTTTGTTTTCTTGTCGTATTAATAAGCAATGCACCAATGGTGTACAATTAAGCTTATCATGTTTTTCACTTTTGGCAGAATACGTCAAAATCAATACAATCCTAAAGTGTGGATTCTCTCAACTAACAATCAAGACTGAATATGTGTCCGTGGTTGTGGGTGTCAAAAGCTGTCTCTTGTTTTTAAGAATGAAAATTATATATTGGAATCAGGAAATCATATAGGGAAACACTCACCCTTATACACAAACCTAGAGTGACTGTTTCCGACAAACCCTTAGCTCAAAATGGGGCTGAAGAGAACTTCAAATTCTGTAGATGCAATCGCAAAGGAGAAAATAGTACATCGATGCTGCCATTGTAATCGCTATTTGATATGGAACATAAACGTTTGCACTGTCAAATTACAACTGCCGAAGCATATGCACATATTTTACATCACATTGGCTGACTAAAATAAGTTGCTTGTTTCTATTTTACACGGGCAGAGAATATTCTTAATAATATCATTGATCCACCAACATTGAACTTACAGGTTCAATTCTTCCTTCCCATATATTCGCTGGAGCTCTCGAGTAGCAGCTTGAAATGATTCTGATCATGAGAATGAGTTCAATATGAATCATATGTATCAAATAGTCGATTAAAGAGAGGGAGAGAGAGAGAGATCCAATTACGACTAATAGGGGATATAATTACCTTTCCAAATCTGGAAAGCTTTTTGATTGATGGGGGAACCAGTCACGGTTTGAATTGCTTCGAACAACAAACTTTGTGGCGTGCTCCTTAGCTCCTGGGTTATCTGGTAGATGGTTTTCCCATTCTCAAAGTATATGTGATTGTTAGGGTGCTTTGTCTTACAACCAGCATGACGCTCAAACTCATAGGCGTTAAGCACCTTCAAATGTGTGTACAATTGCAAAGTTACCACACAGGAAAAATATATAATTATAATACGAATGAAAAAGCAAAGTGAATAACTTGCCTTTGAATAGTTACATGGTTGACAACCACATAGGTATCCAGAACCTTTTATAATACCACAAAGCTCCTATAACACACAGGAAGATAGCAGGTAAGGTGCTGACAGCAAAATTTATGAAATTTAAATAGAGTAAAATGTACCTGACGGGACAAGACGTATTTTACAGGTACGCCGTCAAGAATTCCTGTTGCTAACAAACTTCTAACATTCGAAGGAAAGCTATTAGGAGCACCTTTATGTGCAGGTTTAGACTCCGATTTGGTTTTTGGCAAGGAATCAGTCCTAGGTTTTGATGTCTGAGAGGAGATATCAACTGCGTTAGCATTTGATCCATCCAGCTGCTTGTCACAATGTGGTTCTGATGTGTCAACTGACGATTGATAATGTAAATAATCATAACCGCTAATTGGCCTTGCCAGAGCATCAATATCAGACACCAATTCAAATCCAAATATTGTGTCGGAATCCCCTCTGGTATATGAGTCAGCAATTGGTGTAGTGCTGTGACTTTTCTCAACATTGGATCTGATGGATCTACTTATATCTCCAGGATTGTAGGTTTGACTTTCATCCTCCTTCCCATATGCCTGACCCATGGATAGAGAGGATGTTTCACTTGCCCTATTATGTACCTGACTGATAGACATATTAATGTTGTTTTCAATCGGTGAATGAAAAGCATTTTCTGAATCCTCCACCTGATTAACATTAAGATTTCTGATTCTACAGTCGCTTATGCATATCTGTTGTTCTTCAATAGTGTAAGACATTGACAAACCAACTAATGGATCATCTCCAATTTGGTCGTCAATCACTTTTTTCCTTATGGTGGAGTTCCCTGTGCTTCTCTCGGTCAAGTCAACCGGCCTGGTGGTATCAACTCGAAACAATCTATCAATGAATTGGTTTGCCCCTGACGGAAGATCAGAAGTAGTCTCCCAACATGTAGAATTTGTCACTGCAATTTCCGAAGTTGATTTGCCTAGTGAAGTGTGGACAGCTTGTTTCTTGTTAGGAAATAACTCTGGCTCAGTAGTACTGGAGAACAATTGGTGAGCACGTTTCACGTCGATTCTTGATGAGCTATCAAAAACTGCTTCTCCATCAGATAGATGTCCACCGCATTTTGGTATCCAAAAGTCCTTGTCATGGAAAGACTGGAAAAGATCTGATATGAATGAACTAGACAAAGTCGATTCATCACAGTATAAATCTCTGACCAGAAACAGGAATGATGGGCAGGGTTTGCGTATTACAATGAAGCAGGTGAAAAATGAAATTAAATGAGTGCAGAAGGGGGTGGGGTGGGGAATAGCATGATGGTCTGCCAAGAATCTCTCAGCAATACCAACACAAGGAACAGGTATCTGATAAATTTGATGCACATACCAAGTATGGACATATCAGATGGAACATTTCACCAAGATCACATTTTTCTCATTCTTTTTTTCCCTGAATTGAGACAGGGATTGATACTGATCCCTACTGACATTTGAGCTTTAAGAAATGGACTAGAGCTGTGCGGAGAATGGCAAAACTACACATTTCACCACTGAGTACAAGAATAATGCAAAACCAAAAAACGTATTATCTTCAGGGTAACTAATCCAAATCATTGAGGCAGAATTTGGATTGGTTAAGCTAATCGCACTCATTGAGACAGAATTTGGATTGAGTATGTTAATCCTACTCATTGAGAAAGAAATTAGATCAATCCACTGAGTGGACATCTGAAATATCAAAGAAAATTAATACTCCTATCACAAAAAGGATGACAATCTTATATGGAAAGTCAAAACATTTTCCTTAGAGTACTATCTTCTTTGTAAATAAGTAAGCTTTACTCCCTCCGTTTCAATTTGTTTGACTAGTTAACTTGACATGGAGTGACATGGAGTTTAAGAAAGTAAATAAAACTTTTGAATCTCGTCATATTAAACTAAAGATACGTAGAATGTACCAAAATGCCCTTTAATCTTGTGGTATGAAATGTGAAAATTTAGAATTTAAGAGTTGCCAAAAAAGTAAAGGACAATCTTTTTGTAAGAATTAAGAAATTGATATGAATTTATACTGAAAATCAGGACTGTTAACCCTTGCACCACGAAACCACATTCATTTTTGTCACAGAGTGTATAATTTTCTTTGAGTAAAGTACCACGAAAGTCACAGAGTGTATAATTTTGCAAATTATAAGTTTCACATCTAAATATCCGTCGAGCTACCAAATGGAAGCTTAAAGACAAAAGAAAGGTCCAATTCAATACAACTAGCAATGGGAAACTAACAGCTATTTCTTTCAACGTAATTGAATATCACTAGAAATTCCCATAAAATAGCATAACTCAGAACAACAAAATCAAACAGAGTATCGAGTATGGAGCTCCTAATGAACACTAGAAACACTCACCATCTTGCAGCTCTTACTTCAACGAATCTGACAGCCACAATGCTCATAAAACAATTACCTAAGTTCAAATTCAGCAAACATAGAATGGAAAAATCATCAACATCTCAAAAATCAACAAGCCCTAGAGTGTAATTGCGAATTACAAAAGAGACGATCGTACCTTTTTAGATGGAGAAGAAACTAGGAACGGCCAGGTAAACTTCCCGGCGGCATCATCGGCGGCGATTTTCTGTTTTGAAGTAGATATTTTACTCTCTTTTTGGGGGGGAGGGGCAGAGTGGTTGTTATGGTGAGTGAGGAGCAGACGATCGGCTCTCTGCAGAGACCATAGAATTGTGAATGGACCTGCACTATCAGATTATACAGTTACGTCTTCTTTAACCGTACACGTGTGTTTAATCTGATTAATCTTAACCGTTCATAGCTTTTAGGCTTCTGATATTTTGGGCTTTCCGGGTCAATTAGTGATGATCCCATGGAATGGAGCCTACCACTATCTCGTACAACTACCACAATTTGGTTTATTAAGTAGGAGAAAATGACAAAGATAGTCACTTAAAAACTTATCAACTTTGGTCTTTTAACTATACACTTACCGGTTTTAATCTCTTAACTATAAACTTACCGATATTAATCCTTTAAGTATTCAAAAACTTGTCAAGTTTGGTCTTTGTCCATTTTTTAATACAAATAATTTTTTTTCTTTTTATAATAAAGTTTTTAGCATATTCAAGTTCTTAGTAGGGCTGACAAGGGGATGGGAACGGGGGACTGGGGGATGGGACGGGACAGGGGACGCTTGGCTGGAATTTGGGGGGGACCGGGATTGGGGGGATAAAAATTCGTCCCATCCCGTCCCACTATATATACGGGATGGGATTGGGTTTGGTGGGACGGGACGGGACGGGACGGGACGGGACGGGACGGGACGTGGGATTTTTATTTTTTTGTATTGAAATTATATGTTATTGAATAACATTTTTAGTTTATTTAGTTTTCAATAACATTTTTAGCTAATAAAAAATGCTTAAGTTTTCAAATTTCAAATTTCAAATTTCAAGTTTCAAGTTTCAAATTTGAGAAGTTCAAATTTGTATTTTAAATATTTTAAAAGAATTTAACTTG
>JAJOOO010017160.1:0-29347 GCA_029582685.1 Solanum piurae | reverse complement strand
AAGTAATAAAAAATTTGACGGTGAATTAGCCACTACAACTATGGAAATATTATATAAATACGAAATAGCTATAAGAAATGAATTTAGTAGTATGACAACAGAAGTAGAAGAACAAAATAAAGAAAAAATCATAAATCGGAATCTAATAACAAAATTAGCAATATGTAATATGTGTTATATAGATGAATATATATGTTCATTTAGAGAATACTATTATAAAGGAACATATAGTACAGAAGAAAATAAAGAAATAAGAAAATTATATTTTACAAAATTACCAGAACCTTTTAATTCAAAAGTAATAAAAAGTTGGAATGAAGCACGATTAACAGATACCTTAGGAGCCAGAATAAAATTCCTACAATGATGGTTTATAGAACTATGTGAAAAACATAAAGAAGAAATAAAAATGGAAAAAATATGAGTAAAAAACCTAGCATGTTGCAAAAATAAAACAGCACTCCAATTTGGATGTACAAACAGGTATTATAAAAAGAAATATAATAAAAAATACAGATCAAAATATAAATATAAAAAACCAAGAAGAAGATATTACATAAAAAAACTACAAAACTAAAAGACCATATAGACCAAAGAGAAAACTAACGGAATGTACTTGTTATAATTGTGGAAAATTAGGACACATAGCTAAAGATTGTAAATTACCTAAAAATCCAAAGAAAAAACAAATATCAGAAATAATAATAGACGATGAAAAATATATGCAGATAAAATACATAGATTATGAATTAGAAAGTGAAGATAGTAAGCTAATAGTCAGCAGCATGACGGTAAAAGTGCGGAGCTAAGTCGATCTGAAGACTTTAAAATCCCAGAGATAAAAGGTGACGTTGGGAAACACCTAAAATCTCATAATGTTTGTTTAAATACAACTGCAGCTACGAGCAACCAAGTTAGTGAAAAACAACATAGAAATGCAAAGTTAAATCAACTATTTGAAAAACCATTTACCCAGAAAAGAAACATATTGACCACAGAACCACAAACCTCTACGTATGCAGATAGCCTGCAAAATGAGAAAAAGGCATATAACCACATCACGAGAACCTATATCGAAAACATACACAAAATCCAAACTTATTTGAACCGGAACCCTAGATCAAATACCAGAGAACCAAACCAAGACTATATAACCCAAAAGTTACAAGGTTACAACAAGCTAATAGCAAACTAAGGAAAGAAGATATGGATGAAGTCCAGCGATGGATTTTATCATTGTTAAAACCAGAGGAACGACCTACGACAAGAGAACTAAAAGCAGGATTTATTTCAACAGAGTTATTAACTAGATATTGCAAACTAATTGGACACAAATACCCTGATCACATATGTTCGAAATGTAACGGTGAAGATAGCATAATTACAGATGTCGATTTAGAGTGAAAGAAGACGATGAAGAAGATGCAGACAAGCAAGATAAGATAAAAAAGATGAGATAAGATGCAAATGGCAGACAAAGTGGCAGTAGATAGTATAAGGACATAAAGTAATGTAATGAAGTCAAAAAGCAAATAGTAGATGTAGATAAGATGTAAATAATAGTGGAAAAAAGTAAATTGTAGTGGACAGATGTAAAGTAAATAGTAGTGGACAAAAAAGTTAGTAGACAAGTGTAAAGTGGTAGGTGTGTACATTATTAAAGTTAGTAGACAAAGTGGTAGGTGTGCATTAAAGTAAGTAGTCATGAAGATTGCATCTTTCTAGATGAGGGTACATCAAAAATCATTATAAAAACATATAATTCTACCAATTCAATCATAAAAAATCATATCCCACTCAATTTGATCAAAACCCATGACATTAGAAGAAACCCTAAATAGAATTGGAGAATTCTTCTTCTAAATTTAGGAAATCATGAGGGCTCCATGGACGAAAATCCATCATACCTTAATTACAAAGCCCACAAATACTTTAGGATTGGAGACTTGTCCTTGATGCTAGCTTGAACTCTTTCTTCTTCTTCAAGTTCTAGAAAAGGAAATAGTTGAGAGAAGATTTGGGATTTCTTTTGGGGTTTTCCGAAATAATGACTTGAATGGTGAGTTCAAAGCATTAAAATCACTTTTATAGGTGTACTAGTCTTATGAATAACAATCTCACTTTATTTTAATTAAAACCAGAAAGTTCCATTTTACCCTTTCCTTGGCAGTGCACTATCCACTCTCATGAAGGTATCCACGAGCCGTGGTCCTCACCATGAGCCTTGGTCTCTTTCATGGTTATGGAACAGTGGCTAAGCCATATTCCCCTTAACCCATAAAATATAAGGCAACCTCAGAACCCCTCCCACAATTCGTCTAAGGCTTCACGATCCGTGAAGTGGGTCGTGTGGAGGAGGTCATCTTGGGCAGCATTGAGGAAGA
Organism: Solanum piurae; assembly: GCA_029582685.1. Taxonomy (NCBI): domain Eukaryota; kingdom Viridiplantae; phylum Streptophyta; class Magnoliopsida; order Solanales; family Solanaceae; genus Solanum; species Solanum piurae. The sequence goes on along the minus strand of JAJOOO010017160.1, from coordinate 26,963 downwards.
TACTGCTTCACCACCACAGGTGGTACCACGATCCATGGTGGCCACAATGAGCCGTGAAGGCTCTCGTGGGAAGGTGGGCAGTGCCTTGGAAAAGTTGGGCAGCCTTGGCCCTTTCCCTTGGCTTTTGCCCTTTTTCCTTGGCTCTTGCCCCTTGCCCCTTGACCTTGGCTTGTTTCCCTCACACTTAGCCCTAGTTAGTCTACTAGAATACAAGGTGTTACAGTCATATTGGTCTATTCCCAATTGTTATAACTCAATACTACTTTCTTTTACCTTCTACCCAGAGCCCTATATAATGATTTTTAACCTCCAAATTACCCAATTCAATTCATTTTCCTAAAATCCCAAAAGTTGATCAAGTTTATCCTCTCAAATATTTCTCTCTCTAATTTTAAGAAGAAGTCTAGGGTTTCAAGATCAAGTCTCCAAATTCACCATTAATTGCAAGCTTTTGACATCAAGGTTTTATAGTCTTCATCTATGGAGCTTTTTCCTTCACATGGTTCCTAAATTCTCAAAATTTGCAAGGTAGAATATCCAATGAAAGTTAGGGGTTTTACTCAATCTCATAAGTTTTTTTAAATTATGATCTATTTGGTTATTTTATGTTTTTTATGCATGAATTGAAGTAATTGTATGTTTTTAAATTGAATTTCCTTAAACCCAAGTGAAATCCTTGATTTCTAAACTATGATCATATGATAAAGCTTTTGAACTATGAAAGGCGAATTTATGAAGATATACATGTTCTTTATGAAATTGATGAAAAAAATTTAAGTTTCCTTGAGAGTGAAGCACCCATGTTTTTGTTGTTGTTGTTGTGAAAGGATTCCTCACATAAACGATTCTTTGAGTTTAAAGGTTTTCTCAACTAAACATTTCATCAAGATTTATGAGCTATTTTGATGAAACCTAGCTTGGATTTGCTAGTTGATGTGCCTTCTATGGATGATAAGTCAAGCGGCGATTACCCATTCCTCTTAATGATAAGACAAGTTATAATAATGACTACTCTGTATGATTTACGCGTAACACCGAGAGGATATTCAGATGGAGGCTCTCCCGTAACTTGAGGCTTGGTTTCTAGAAGAAATTTGCTTATCCCATACCTATATGTCCTCATAAGATATTGTCTTACGTAGATATTAGATAGTGGATCCACGTAAGCTAGAAGTTTATGGTCCTTACCATGGCAAGTAGGACACCCCATTTAAGTGTGGGGTAGACACTGGATTCCATGTTGAGCTTGAACTTGAATTTGAAGCAAGCATTGAGAGGTTGAGTCTATTTGATAATGGTTAGTCACCGTTTGAAACTTTGAGTGCACAATTGAACATTGCATGAGTAGTTTGAACCTAATGTGTGCATTCATGTAGATTCTTGAGTAGCACTGTTTGTAGCCATCCTTGTTGAACTGATTGATATTGATTTTTACTTGAGGACAAGCAAAAGTGTAAGTTGGGGGTGTTGATAAATCCGAGATTTCTACTCATTAAGGGCTTTGTTTTCATAGTTTTATTGTCCTCAACGCCTAATTTATTCTCTATACTGATGTTAAAATGTTGATTTGCACCAATGAAGGCAAGAGAGAAAGGCAAGGACAGTACCAGGCAAATAGGGAAGAAAAAGCTGAAAAAGCTGAAGAAAAGCCATCATGGTGATCGCCAAGACTGCTCGGTTAATTGCCAAGTCGCTCTTCAACTCGCCTAAAGTTCCAGTATGACAGCCCTGAGGAACAAGCAAACTTGGAGATGAAAATAGATTGTTGGCGAACCGCCGAATAGATTGGTGACTCAATTCATGATCACCTAAAATTACAGATGCATGAGGTTGAGGAGAAAAGGCAAGAAGGCGATGGAGAGTGAAAATTGGCAAGTCGCCAACCTGCTCAGTGAAACTCGACTTAATTGACTGATTGACCATGAAGGCAAATTTTTTGAACAGTATAAATGTAAATTCTCAAAAGAGTTTGAAAGGAGAGGTTGGACAATTCCGAAATTCCTGGATCGTAAACAAGTGTACTTCCTAAGGTCATTGGTGCAATTCGCCAAGTGATGAGCTTTCCTAGATACTATATGACCTTTTTAGAGTTAAATCTTTTCAATTAAGTCACTCCTAATAGAATTAAAAGAAGACCCATCTACTCTCAAGTAATTCTCTCTCTAAAGTCATGGAAGAAGAAGGGAGCCATTAAAGCTAGGGTTGGTGATTTCAAGGTGGTTCTTCCTCAAATTTCTTGGGGAATCTAAGAAAGGTTTGGTGATCCTTCATCTAGGGTTAACTTTCACCCTAAAGTCAATTTCAAAGAAGTTTTCAAAGTTTTCAAGTTCATGAAAAATCTAGGATTTTACTCAATCTCATGGGTTATTTCATCAAACATTTTCAAATGGTTTCTAATGATAAATTATGATTGTATTAGTATTTAATTGATGATTTATGATGAAAATACTCTATGAACCCATTAATTCTCTCAATTCCTAAATTGTGCCTTATGAAGTGGGTTTGTTGATTTTTAATGCATGTGAATCAAATTTTCCTAAATTGCTTTAGATTATCGAAGTATATCATTACCCATGTCCTAATTGTAGTAAATTGTTGGTGTGTTGGTGATTTGGAAGTATGAACCTTGAAGGGAAAGTTATGATCAATTACTTGTTGAATTAGAATTGTGAATTAGAATGTTGATCCACTTGAAAGATGGAGGTGTTTATTTACTATGTGTATTGTGGTATTGAATTTATGGATATATTCCTTGTACCCTACATGTGGAGGTTAATGTATAATTGTGATGTGATGCATGTGTGTGATCTAAATGAATGAATAATGATAATCTCTAGAAGCTAATTGTGTTAGTATTGAATGTTATCTCCCTAGCAACACTTGTGAATGAAGTTCATGATAATGTTAATGATAAAGTACTTATTGAAAGGCCTATCTCAATTGAACTCTAATGAATGATAATGATGTGTTGATTGAAAAGATATTCTCGATCTTACATCAATGAATGACAATGGGATTCTTAGTTGAAAGGCTTTTCTCATCTTTGAATCTATGAGCTATCCAATGAATGTTGGGAATGGGATGGATGCTCATCCGTGAGTTGAGGTGGGGTATCTAGTAGCAATCTCTTAAGATGGGTGCTCATCTGTGAGTTGAGGCGGGGTATCTAGTAACAATCTCTTATCCCATAATAATGAACTAAAGTAATGAATGTTAACTACTCTATGGAGTATAGGCTAAGCATCGATATTATATTGAATGAGATGGATACTCATCCATGAGTTGAGGCGGGGTATCTAGTAGCAATCTCTTGGGGTGGATGCTCATTCATGAGTTGCGGAGTATCTTGTAGCAACCTCCTTGTCCCATAACTATGTGACTACATAGGATAGATACTAGATCCACTTAAGCTAAATACCGGTTTGCCTTAGGCAAGTAGACCAACCCTTACGATATGGGATAGTACATCAGATTCCATGATCTAGATCTCATGGTCTAGGTCGGTTAAACACTTATTCCCATCATGTGAGATGTACATTATGGTTTTTTGATGAGTTCTATGAAGTGTTGGTGGTAGTAAGGGATGCTATCCATGCATTGCACGAGCAGGCTTTGAGAGGGTCATAGTCAGTTCTCTAAGTCTTAATGGCTAATGTATGAATGTGTCCTACATAAAGTAAATGAAGAATGTTGACTCTTAAATGCTTAATGTGATGAGGCATGTTATACTTGGGTTATAATATGAGTTATTTTCCCTTTTCATGTCTTATGAAATGTTATGTCTCTTATGTGTGGATATTGTGAAAAGGTGAAAAGGAAGGAATGGTAAGTTCACTTTTGGTGACCTTAATATGGTGCCTTAGTGTGGATGGTGGTATGGGACGCTATCCATACATTGCACAAGGTATAGCATGAGGGTTACTTGAGGTGAAGGTCTAAGGTGAAGGTAATGACTTACATATTAATATTGTTCAATTGTGGGGTTATGACTTGTATAATGATTATACTTGTATTTGATGTCTCTTATGCTATTGTTCATGATATATCTAAAAAGTGGCATAATACATGAAATTCCAACCAAAATGTCCCCTTTTAAAGCATGTTTTTTCATGGTCATCATACTTAGTACATTTTTGTGTGCTAACTCATTCTTCTATGTTTTTACTACAAGTGTAGGTTCCGGCAAGTAATTGCTTCTATCTAGATTGAAGTGCTTGGATTGCTATTCTTCCAAGATCAAATGGTACGTCCTCATAGATCAAGGACAAATGTATTTTTAGAAGTTTCTTTCTTTTCATGTAATAGACTACTTTAGATTTCTATTGTTAAGGGTTCGTGTCCCTATTTTGTTAAAGATTATGTCTAAGATGGCCATGTGAGATATAGACTTCCATTTGCGTTTAAATGTTTTTGAATGTTAGATTGTATGGCTTTAAATAAAAAGTTTTAATTTCGTACTATTTCTATTACCTATGCAATGAATGAATGCTATAAGACTTGTATAATACCCCTTCGGGGTCTACTATGTCGTGTTGCTTCCGGGGTGTAGACCTGGGTCGTGACAACTATCAGTGCCGCTAGGGCATTAATATACACTCTCAGGGGTTTCACAGCAGTAGTAACGGCCCTCTTAATCATCCCAGGGACTGTGGCCTCAAGCCTGAAGGTATGCCTATCAGCAGAATATGGCTAGCTGCCCCATTCGTAGTATCACAACATGGGTGAGTGGAGGTCGGGAAGCAGCAACAGCACTGGCACCAGATCTAGGGGGCGAGGGAGAAGTAGAATAACTGAAGGTAATGGGAGCCTTCTTCTTCTCACCTTGAAGGGGCAGCACTAGATATACCTAAAGGCCCATAGGCCGGAGTAGGAACTACTGCCTCTGCAGGTAGAGTCTCAGTATCCCCAGCCGGGGAAGAATCCACCAGGGCTTCCTTCTTCTTCTCAGCTTCATCCTTCAAATATTCATCATTAATCTGTGTGATGTTCGTACAGGAGGTGGGAATCACTTCCACATCCTTCTTTTTATTCGGAGGCAACAGGGTGCGTCTGCACAACTCAGTGATCAGCACCGGGAATATAGGCAAAGTCTGACGATGACTAGACTTCATGGCCATTTCTTGGCCAATGATCATACCCGAGTTGAGGTACTTCCTAGCAATGATAGATCACAGGCAGGCCGCCTTAGTGTGGTGGAGGATGGACTCATTTTGGGACAGCATGATCATGCAGCTGATGAACCCAAACAATTACCTCCCTGCCATATTAAGTTCTTTCTTTTCAATCTATGCCCCATCTTCAATCCACTTTGGAGTATCATCTGATAACATATGGGATAACAAGCTCTTCAAATCCTCAAGGGTCTTTGTCTTGATCTTGTTTTGGTAGTCATTCTCAATGTCTCTGGAGCCCACCAAAACTTCATTGATGTCATCGCTGTTACACTTCACTTTCTTCCTCCTAACAACTACATATTCCACCAGCCTGAAAGCTGCGGCCTTCTTTTTTCCTTGTGGCACTAGAGCTCTATAGGCAGTGTAAAACTCCTGGAACCAGTTAGGAATATAAGGGCCCCAGGGTTTAGTGAAGATCTCGAACTGGTGCTTCACTAAGGTGCGCGGGATCTATGGATATCTGTCTACCACTCCATATATAGACAACCTCATCTACTAAATGATGGTCCGCAATCCTTAAGCCTTTCGTCTATTCATAGACCGGGGAGGAGGACCCTGTGCAGGTGGTGTTGGGACCACAACCTAATTTGGAACAAGAGGAGGAGCAGTGGCCTGAGGAGTCCTGATCCTAGATGGATTATTTAACCTTTTAGAACGCAACTCAACTCTCTGGGCTGATAGTAGCTCAGCATCCTCAGGCTCTGAAATAGTAGCCTGAGGTTCATGGTGCTAACTTTAACTCTCGAAAGTGGTTAGGTGAGTGGCATATATCCCCTCACTATCGAAGCTGACCTCCAGTAATGCAGTTGCAGGTGCTTTGCCTTTCCCACTGGTGGTTGGAAGCTTTGTTGCCTTTGCCTTGGATGCAGCTGCATCCTCATTTATGATAACTCATTTTTCCCTTTTGTAGGGTGGCATGTCTCGACCTTCTACTTTTGGTCTAGACATATCTGTAAAACACAACAAAAGAGTTAGAATTAATCCAAGAAAAGTTGTTGAAATCATGTTGCGGACTGATGATTCCACAAATTGGACTCATTTAGGGCTATATTTTTATAGAATTAGTGTCCTCAAATGCATATTTTGTCTCAATATCTGATGAAAACCTTTAAGTTTTAGGTATTTGGAGTTTTAGGGAAAGCATGGACACTACTTAGCAAAAATGAACAAAGGCATCTGAAAAGAACGAAGAAATGAAGATCTGCGAAACTCCGAACCTATTCGGCGAATGGCCAAAAGTTCTAAATCTCACCTTTTGTTCTAGTGTGTTGACCCTAGAAGGAAATGAACAAATCATCGGTGAAAAGGATCAGTCGGCATGTCACTGAGCAGTTCTGCAAAGCAGTGCTATGTTAACCAATGATCCAAAACACGATGATAATGAAGGCTAACGCAAGACAGTGATGAACTACACCAAAGGGCGAATCGATGAGTTGATCGACAATTCTGACTATGTCACCGAGTGATCCGTTGCAGCACAGATTTTTGAAAACTATAAGTACTCGTTGAGAGTTGTAGCTTAGTATCTGATTTTGAATATAGAATCTTTAACTTTTATTTTTGAGTCCTAAGCTTGGAGAGGGTTTTGAAGAACTTGAAGGTTCAAAGGGTTTCAACTCCAAGATTTTAGACTTAGGTCTTGTGGATTCTTCACTCTTGAATTATCTTGAGACTTAAATCTTCATACCCATTAGAATGCAAACTCATTTTGGTATAAATTTATATCTCTTTAGCATGTTTAGCTAAACCCCCAATTCTTGGGGTGTGATTTTGTGAATATGGGTTACATTAGTTGTTGGGTCTTGCTTGTTGGTGGTTTATTTGTTGTTTTGATGTGATTTCATTTAGTAGTTGTGGTGGAACTTACTGAAATTGTAGTTGCGCAAATATGATTTTACCTTTGTATTTTTGGCTTGCTCGAGATAGAGGTCGTAGAACTAAGACTATTAAATTGATGGTCGGTAAGAGTGGGTCGACATGAGGTTTAGCTAGAGAGAGTGAACCCTAGTCTCATTCCCACACACTCACCTCGAGAGAGTGAGTATACTAAGGCGGAGGCTGTTCTTCATGCGACAACTGGGTGTCCGAGAGGAACCCATTCGATTCGGGTTAAGTTGCTCGAGAGAGAATTTATCTCCACTATAGTGTAACCTAGTCACAAATATTCAATGAATTTACTACCAAAAGCATGTACCCAATGATTTAGTCTATCCCGTATTCCTATCACATCCCAAAAATCCCGTCTCCATATTAGTACTCTTTGCATTTTTGTTGTTTTTGTTTACTTGTGAAAACCCCCCATTGTTAATTCACACTTTTTTGTCACCCCTTAGATTTAACATGTTTGTATTCGATAATGTTTTTAGCTATGACTAATTAGAACTTAATTTTATTTTTTTATTACTTTTCAAGCCCACTCCCTTGGGACTCAACCCCAACCCTTGGTTGGGATATTATACTATTGTACGATCGTAGACACCTGCATTAGAAGTTGTGTCTTGATTACGCAAATATCAAAATGGCGCCGCTTCTAGGGAGTGGTGTCACTTGAAAATTATTATTTTAGTAAATTTTTTATTCTTCTTAGTTATAGTTTACTTACTTAATTGTAGTTTGTTTTTCTTGTGTGTATTGAAGCAGAAAAATGGATATGAAAGAACGTTATGCGTGTCAAACAGATCATCCTTTCTTGAAACTGTTGAACCTTAGGGACAACCTTGTAACGTTCGAACAAGTAGGGGATGAAACCCTTCAGGAAATGTGGCTGAAGTTTCAGGTAGTTCTTCTATAGGGGTCTTGGACCTGAAAATAGAAGTAATGTTGATCAACTTTTGACGGGTGGTATGCTACACCAACCCTATAAAGTCGTAGCCAAACTACTAGATGGAATGATTGAAGCCTACAAGGAGACCAACAAGAAACAAGTGTGGAAGTTGTGTCTTGATTACGCAAACATCAAAATGGATAAACATATTAAATCTAAGGGGTGACACAAAAGTGTCAATTAACAATGGGGGTTTGTAACAAGTAAACAAAAATCAGCAAAAACAGTGAAAATAAAGAAAGATACTAATACAGAGATGGGATTCTTGGGATGTGATAGGAATACGGGATAGACTAAATCATTGGGTACATGCTTTTGGTAGTAAATTCATTGAATATTTGTGACTAGGCTAGACTATACTGGGTATAACTTCTCTCACGAGCAACTTACACCGAATAAAATGGGTTCCTCTCGGACACCCACTTGCCGCAGAAGAACAGTCTCCGCCTTAGCCCACTCACTCTCTCGAGCTAAGTGTGTGGGAATGAGACTAGGTTTCACTCTCTCTAGCTGAACCTCATGTCAACCCAGTCCCAGCGGCCATCAATATAGTAGTCTTACTTTTACGACCTCTCACTCGAGCAAGCCGAAAACACAAAGGTGAAATCGTATTTACATCTACAACTTCATTAAGTTCCACCACCACTACTAAACGAAATCTCATTAGAACAACAAATAAACTATCAGCAAGCAAGACCCAACAACTAATCTAACCCATATTCACAAAATCACATCCCAAGAATTGGGGTTTTAGATACACTTGCTAAAGAGAGAGAAATGTATACCAATCTCAGTTTCCATCAATGGGTATGAAGATTAAGTCTTAAAACAAGTCAAGACTGAAGAATACTCAAGACCCAAGTCCAAAATCTTGGAGTTGAAACCCTTTGAACCTTCAAGTTTTTCAAATACCTCTCCAAGCATAGGACTAAAAAATAGAAGTTAAAAATTCTATATTAAAAATCTGATACTAAGCTACAACTCTCAACGAGTATTTATAGTTTTCAAAAATTTGTGCTGCAGTGGAACACTCGGTGACATTAGTTGGAATCACCGATGAACTCGGTGATTCGACCTTTGGTGTAGTTTATCGCCGTCTTGCGTTAGCCTTCAACATCGTCGTGTTTTGGATCATTGGGCGACATAGCACTGCTTCGTGGAACTACTCGGCGACATGCCAATTACTTCTTTTTACCGTCGATTTGATCCTTTCCTTCAGGGCTCAGCACACTGGAACAAAAAACGAGATTAAGATCTTTTGGCGATTCGTCGAATGTGTTCGACGATCCGCAGATCTTCATTTCTCCGTTCTTTTCAGCTGCCTTTGTTCCTTTTTGGTAAGTAGTATCCATGCTTTCCTTCAAACTCCAAATACCTAAAACTCAAAGGTTTTCATCAGATATTGAGACAAAATATGCATTTGAGGACACTAATTCTATCAAAATATAGCCCTAAATGAGTCCAATTTGTGGAATCATCACACACATTCTAGCTGAACCGATCGACATGCCGCCAAATCACTTGGGCGAGCTAGATCGGGCTCGCCTAAATGATTTGCTATAAAATTTCCCAGAAAAATGGCATGTCGGTGATGACAAGGGCCTTTTGGTAAATCGCCGACATCATTCGGTTAGCATAGACTAGCCCGCTAAAAGTTATAGTGTGTTTTAGGGGTTAGGGGCGCAAAAAGGGCGAACCAAGAAGGCTTTCAGCAAGTCACTGAGTGCACTCGACCAACTCAGGCTTCTCATACAAAGTTACAGAACTGAACTCAACAAAACCACAAAATTAAGGGCCAATTAAGCCCAGATTCATTAGACCCATGCCACTAGGGTCAAACGCTCCATCACTGGGCAAAGCATATCATTTAGCACAAATTGGGTTACTCAGACTTCACCCGACTATACCCAACAACAAAATAGCACAACCCAACAATTTATGATCAATATTAGAGCACGAATTTTGGGAAATTAACAATTCAGGCAATTTAGGCATGACATCAAAATTAAAACAGGCATAGAAGCACACATGCACGATTTCAGAGAGGCCCAACACACATCAACATAATTTACAGCAATGCATTTCTGTTTAACCGCTAATTTAGAGTTTGGGGTTCGAAAAACCAACCTTTAATGCCAAAAATATGAATCTGTAAAGCTAGGCGGCAAAGAATTCCACTCCAAACATGAGAATGACGACCAAAACGCAAGAAAATGTAAAAATATAGGAAATATAGAGTGCGGGTGTTATTTTATGAAGTTAAAAGTTAGGGAATGTGAAAGATTTTGAAATTTTAAAACTTTCGATAGATCGTTCATCGATTTAGAGCGTGAACATTTTGGAGCGTATTGGGAAAGTTTCCTATGTTTAAAATGGCATGAAAGGCATCCCATACTACCCTTCAAACTAAGCATAGACTTGAAGTCATCTTAGTCATATTCACCCTCCGTTGGTCTTACTATTGGCTTACTTCATGTAGACAAGGGAACTATCACCCTTAGTCAATCATATCTTGGAAGGCAACAACAACAATAACCCAAGCTAAACTATACTATGTAGGGGAACCCTGCATACCTAACCTTAAGTTATACTTGTGCAATGTATGGTTAGTATCCCATACTACTACCCACACTAAGTACCCCTTTAGACTATCATGAATGATCAGTAGTTGGGGGATTTGGCCCTCTTGGCTATTTGCCTCTATGCACTTAAGTTATTTCTCTTCTTAGTACTAGGCAAGACATCACACATTAATTAGTACAAGACATCAATTCAAGGCTACCAAGGAATAGCACCCTACTAGGCTAAACCAAGCTAATAAGCTAACTAACATGACTAAATCATGCTAAGTCAAACTACCATGGAGGACATACTATCATGCAAGTCTAAGCTATGTAAGGAAGGATATCAATGTCCCATCTTACCTAACATGCAACACATCCCATAATGTCATGCAAGCTATCCCTAGGAGAGATTTAATCCTCAATCCTAGGCTACCATGAGTACTACTAACTCAAGCTATCCTTACAAGACCACCAAGATGCTAATGTAAGCTATCCTTAGGAGAGTATGTATCTCAATCCCAAGCTACCATTTGGAGAGTCTATGCCTCAATCCTAAAGCTACCATGAAATGGTCTTGGCCTAACCAAATCAATCTACCATGAAATGCATTCTACAATTCTAGTTCAAGCTGTCCACAAGAGAGTCTAAATCCTCAATCCTAAGATACGATGACTACTTCTAGTTAAGCTTTCATGACTACTTTTAGTCAAGCTACCATGACTACTTCTAGTCAAGCTATACAAGAAGAGTTCACATATCACAACTTCAATCGATTCTAGTCTAACATGCTTTGATTCACTTTACGTTACTAAGTCAACCTAGAATCATTCTATGTGAGAGAACCTTGGATCTCCTAGCATAACCATGCCTAAGTGTGTAAAAGAAGAACAATACTCCGAAAGATCACATCATATTGACTTTGCCCGCAAAACCCTAACATTGATGGCTACAAGCCCTACCTTCAAGCTTAATTTCATTCTATAATCATTCATGTCTAAAACTAGAAGACATTCAATCACATTCTTTGCTACTAGGTGATTCTAGTCATAATTCATCATAGAGGTTCAATTTCATCTTTACAAGTCAAGATCCTTCATATTCAATAAAGTCTAGTTCAATTCATGATTTTTGATCCTAACTTTGATCAATTACTACACATGACATTGGTTTAGGAAGATCACCTTTTAACCTTCAATTTTGCCTCTAATGGCATGAACCCACAAATATCACATTCATCAATTTAGACTAGGGTTTACCACATAAATCACATTAATTCATCATAATATCACTAAAAAAAGCTAAATCAATCATAATTAGGTATTATTCACTAGATTGGAATCATACCCAAATCCTACCCACAATGTAAGCACAACGCTAGCTAGAATTGGGTTTTTGACTTCACAATTGGAGGAAACTATGGGGGCTCTATGGGTGGAAGAACACATAGATGAATAATATAAATATACCTCTTTTCAAAGCCCTAAATAAAGCATGAATCAATGGAGGAAATCTTCCTTCTTCTCTTCTCTTCTTCTTCTTGTTCTTCTTCGATTCTAGAGAGAGAATATTTGTAGAGTATTTGGGGGTTCTTAGATGAATGAGTTAATGACTTAGTTTTAGGGTATTATTAGGTATTTATAAGTTGTTATTTAACTAATTAACCGACCTCCCTAAGCCCTAACTAATTACTTGATTAATTCCCTAAACCCCTTAATAAAACTTAAACCATATTTCTTCTACATATTTTTATAAAGTGTAGGTTCTGGCGTTTAGGACAATTTCTTCTAGTTCAGCTTGGATCGACTATTATCCAAAGCTTGTGATATGTCCTCATGGATCCGAGTACAATTGCTATGTTGTTGTCTCATTTCTTTCGTTGTACTAGACATTTTAATATTCTCTATTGTAAGGGTTGTGACCCTAACTTTTTGAGACTCCGATTGTAGTAGATGGTTTAATGAGATTATGTCTAGACTTCCGCTTTACTTTTATGAAAGTTTTCTTAAATACTTAAAAATGTGTTTCTATTCTTTATTATTCTATACTTATGTGATGATGATATGCTAAGAAGCTTACTTGGGTCCCTTTTGGGTTCCATGTGCCATGTTACATCTAGGGGGTACCGTTGGGTCGTGACAGAACATGGTCAAATCAGTCGTAGGAATAAAAATATCGAATAACAACATCATTCAAATCAGGAGGTGACACGAATATCAAATAGGGGATTTTAGTTTGGAATTATCAACTACAAACAACAGTAAAAATATGAAATAACAATAATGAGACGGGTTCTTGGTATGTGATCGATTATAGGCTTATATAGACAAATGGGTAATTGCAACTATTAGAAAATGGCTAAATATTAGTGAGTAAGCTAGGCTATAGAGGAGATAAACTTTCTCTCGAAGACTTTACCCCGAATCAAGTTAATTTCTCACGAACATCAAGAAACATGCAAAACAAGAACAACACACACCTTAGTCCATTCACTCTCCTGAGTTGAATGTGTGGAGAAGGGTTTAGGATTCACTCTCTCGAGTTGAACACAGGTCAACCCATTACGCACAGACCATCAATCAAACACCTTAGTTCTAAAACCTCTCTCTCGATCAAGCCAAGAATATAAAGGTAGAACTATATTTGCAACTAATTCTTAAATTAAACCCATAATAAATGATTGAAATCAATTTTAAATAGCAGTTAAACTAACAATTAGCAATACCAATAAGCTAAATCAGCCCATAATCATATAATCACACCCCAAGAATTGAGGTTTTAGCTAGACATCATAAAAAGGTAAAAACAGTTACCAAATTGATTATCCATCAACTGGGTAAGTGTAGATTCATCCTTACAATGCTCCAATTCGAAGAATCTCAACGACCCACTTCCAATTTTTCAAAAGTGAAAAACTTCAATTCTTCAAAGCTTTAGGAAAAACTAGAGAAAGTTGTCTCTAGAGCTAAAAACTTAATAAAAACTCAAAATACATGCTCTCTGATTTTTAAACTATATGTTCAAGACTGTATTTATAGTTTCCAAAAATGGGCTGCGAAGAGTCACTCGGTGAAGTAAGTCGGGCTCGCCAAACCACTCGGTGAGCCGCCCTTTGGTCACTTCAATCACCCTTCTGCCTTGGCATTCAACATTCTCAAGGTCTATAACTTTGGGCGATTTAACACTGCATCGCGGAACCACTTGGCGATCTGCCGATTGCTCCTTTCTCTCGCCAACTCGGTTCTTTCCTTTAGGGCTTGGCACACTGGACCTTTAGGCGGTCAAGTAGCCATTCGGCGGCTCGCCAAGTGGACTTGGCAATCACCAGGCTTGCCTTTCTTCATTCTTTCATCTCTCTTTGTTCCTTTTTGCAAATTAGTGTCCTTGTTTTGTTCCTCAATCCATATACCTAGAAATCAAGGGTTTTACATCAGTTATTTGCATAAAATAAGCATTTGAGGACACTAAATCTATATAAATGAAGCCCTAAATTAGTCCAAATCTCAAACTTATCAAAATCTCCAACTTAAACTTTTACTTGTCCTCAAGTAAAACTCATGCTCAGTAGTTCAAAAGGGATGTCTCTAATAGCGCTACAAACGACTCAACTACTTTGGGAACCCAGACTCAACTACTTTGGGAACCCAGACTCAACTAGTATAAAAGGAACCCATTTGGGAAGCCGGACTCAACTAATGTTGAATGTTCCATCTCATAGGCATATCGTCTCGGTGTTCCGCTCTATTCCCTTTTTAAGTTTATATTAAGTATTGACTCAAGTTGATAAATGGGAAGGAATGTTTTGACACTCAATCCTCAACTCATTCTATAGCTCCTAGATTCATTAGGGGAGACTAGTCTTCAACCCTTAGAACCAACATATGTGACAAACCTTTCACATTACATGATCTTCATACCTATGTGTGTGCATAAGGATAATCATCCAAACAATATCATAATTATATCATAATAGAAGTACTTTACTCTAAAGGCAATCGAATTGAATACACACAAGTCTGATACATAAAGCTAGTTTTCATACTTTGCCCCTTAAAGGGGTATAGATCACTATGCATAAATATCTCTAGAATTACATCATTGAACATGTATAATAACCTAATTCAAGTAAGCAATTTATCACATACATAATTCGAATACAATTGACTAACAAAGGCCCATATTCATTCTTCAAGATCCAATTTAGGGAAAACTAGAGATTCATGGATTCTTAAATAAATTCTTTAGGAAAAAAATAGTAATTCATCAAATTGAACCCATGCCATAGATTGAAAACCCTAGGTTCTTCGAGAAGTTGAACTTTGAGAAATAAAATTTTGAAGGGATTTATGGAAGGAAGCTATCCATAATTCAACACTACCATACCTTGAGTGGAAAATTGAAGAGGAAAGTTGTGTTCTTGAGCCTTGGTCTCCTAGTTCTTCTTCTTCTTCAATGGTGGTTTCTAGAGAGAGAAAGTTTGTTTAGTTTGGGTCTTATGAAGTATTTATAGGGGTTTAATTAATATTAAATGGCCTTACTTAGTAGTTAATTAATCCTAAGCCCTTTCCCTAAACCCCAACTTAAACACTAATGACCCATAATAGTGATGACTCACGAAACCCCCACCCACGGACCTGGTTGGGGTCACGGGCCGTACTGGCAATTCGTGGTTTGCATCAGTGAGGGGGAGAAAATGGGGAGGCTCAGTCTTCACGACCCACGACCCTCACCTATGGGGCGTGGGTCCCCATCCGTAGGTGCTGCTAGTTTTTGCAGCTTTTTGGGCCTTTTCTTGGGTCTTTCTCAAGGACCAATGGTTGGTCCTTGAGGGGTCGTCCCTTGACGTTTAAATCCAAAATCACTTGTATTACATAAAAGAGGTTAGTTTATGACTATATTCATTACCTTAAACCTATATATGCTATTAGTTTTACATTAGGCTCTAGTTTAGTCTTACTAGTTTCACCCGGGTGTTACATTATCTCCCCTTTGGAACATTCATCCTCGAATGATGATTTAGATACCCAAAGTTTTTTAGAACTCAAGACTAGAAGCCCATCATGCATAAAACATCAAAATAATGCACAACTCAAGGATACACTATTCACAAAGTGCACCATTCTAAGAAGGAAACTTTAACTCCATTTCAAACATAATCAATGCATCATAAGGAACTAGGAACTTCATCCAACAACCCAATATGCATGAAATTTAATAATTCTCATACTCATAAGAAGAACTAACTTTTCCCCAACTAAATAATGCTTAACACATTATCATGAAGCCAATATGCCAATACATTCAAATCCACACTAAAACATGTTCATTACCATATCTCATCAAGTCAAATATGCAACATCATACTATAATGTACAACCACATGAGGAAACACATAAACAATGAAAACTCATTTTATCACTACACCTGGATTTCATCAAGAACATGCATTATTTAAGAAAACCATGGAAAATATACTACTTACACATGACTTCAAAAACAAGGAAATTCTAGAGGAACTATATACCTCAAGCTTGAGTAGGAGTAGAAGGAAAGAGATGAGGGTCTCAGGACTTCATGTGTACCTCGGCCTCCCAAGTAGCACTCTCAACTAGATGATTTTCCACAAAACCTTAATGGAAGCTACCTCCTTGTTTCTTAACTTTTTGACTTGCCGTTCAAGAATCTCTACCGAAACCTCTTCATAGGAAAGGCTTTCATAAACACCTAAACGTTCTAACGGAATAATGGTCACCGGGTCCCCATTGCACTTTTTAAGCATAGAAACATGAAACACCGGGTGAACCGGGGCCACTCATTTGGGAAGTCCAACTCATAAGAAACTTTCCCAACACGCTCCAATATTTGGTAAGGAACTACAAACCGGGGACTAAGTTTCCCTTTTCAGCCAAACCTCATCACACCCTTCATGGGTGAGATTTTCAAATAGACCCAATCACGAACTTCAAATTGTAACTCTCTTCTCCTCACATCGGCATAAGACTTTTGCCTACTTTGAGCCATTTTCAACGTCTCTCTAATGAGTCAAACTTTTTAATAGCTGCATAAATCGACTCGGGGTTAATAAGAGCAATGTCACCTACTTCCAACCAACCAACCGGAGACCTACATCTCCTACCATACAAAGCCTCAAAAGGAGCCATAACTATGCTTGAGTGGTGACTATTAATGTAGGCAAACTCCACCAAGGGTAAGTGGTCATCCCAATTAACTTTAAAATCTATCACACATGCCCTCATTATGTCCTCTAAGGTTTGAATGGTACGTTCTACTTGACCATCCATTTGAGGGTTGAAAGCGGTGCTAAGTTTCATCTTAGTGCCAAGGCCTTTTTGGAATGACTTCCAAAAGTGAGAAGTAAATTTAGGACCCCAATCCAAAATGATAGATAGAGGAACCCCATGCAACTTCACTATTTCCCTTATATACACCTTGACATAGTCTTCCGCCGTGTGAGATGCTTTGACGGAAATGAAGTGGGCTGATTTAGTCATCCTCTCAACAATGACCCAAATAGAATAATATTGCTTTCGAGTACGAGTCAACGCCACATTAAAACCCATATTCACCTCCTTCCACTTCCAAGTGGGAATTGGCATATCTTGCAAGAAACCTCCTGGTTTTTTATGCTCAACCTTGACTTGTTGACAATTAGGACATTTAGCTACAAATCCCGTAATATCCTTCTTCATACCATTCCACTAATAGACTTCCCGTAGATTACAATACATCTCAGTGGATCCTGGATGAATAGAATATCTAGAACCATGAGCCTCTTGTAGAATTTCCTCACTTAGCCCATCCACATCCGCAACACATAATCTACCTTGGTATCTAAGTACCCCATCTCCCACTTGGGAGAAAGCCTCAAAGGATCCTGAGTACCAATTCTTTCAACTCCATCCATATAGGGTCAAGGTGTATCTTGGACTTCACATCTACAACCAAAGATGACTCAGAGCTATTATGAACCGTGAAACCACCTTTGGGATAATCTACTAGTTGGACACCTAACCGGGCACAACCTATGCACATCACAAACTAACTCTTTCTTTTCATCCTCTATGTGGGTCACACTAACCATGGATAGTCTACTAAGGGCATCCGCCACAACATTAGCTTTGTCGGGGTGGTAAAAGACACTCATGTAATAATCCTTTAAAAGCTCTAACCACCTTCTTTGTCGAAAATTCAAGTCTTTTTGGGTAAACACATATTGAAGACTTTTTTGATCGATGAAAACATCTACATGGGCCCCATACAAGTAATGTGTCCATATTTTCAAACAAATACCACCACCGCTAATTCAAGATCATGAGTCAGATAGTTCGTCTCATGTATTTTGAGTTGCCTTGAGGCATAGACAACCACATTCTCTTAACTTCTTACTCACGGTTGCATGATGGCCCATCTAGTGGGTTGCGAAGATTCTACCCGACATGGCTTCGCCTACACGGGAATAACCTTTTACTCTGAGCTCGCAATTAGGTAAACATTGTGGAATTAGAAATAGGACTCAAATATCTTTTATTTGATAGGTCATGGGACACCTAATGCATTTTGTGGTGAAAGATATGATCATTTGAAGTTGATCTAAAACTCAAAGTTTGATAAGTCTCTTCACGGTCTGTGTGAAGCTTCACAGGCCATCTAGGCCTCTGTAGTCCTTAAATAGTGACTTAGGGTGAAACCTTAATAACTGAGTGACTTGTAGGGAACATTAGGCGGGCTGTCCAAGTCACCACGGCTAACTGGGACATCATCGAGGTGACCCCTGCCTGGGGCAGATTCTGGAAAATCCTCATGAGACCTTTAACAAATTGTGGTCCCCTACACTGCCTGTCTAGGGTGCCATAAAGGGTCAATTGTCCATTTTGGGTTCATGACTTGCGCATGTGACCGTTTCTCACCCAACATGAATGCAATCACATAAATGCACATAATAGAAGAGTAAACTTCAACTCCAAGCTAAAGCATGTTCAGAACATCATTTGATAAGGTCTATATGCGACTCATACTCAAATGCAAATAATAATGAAGAAATCAATCATGCTAACTCATTTTCTCAAATATCATGTTTCTTATGAACATGCATAAATGAGAATCATGGGAATATCTAAGACACATGAAACAAAAAGATTAAACTAGGAGTAATTGAATACCTCAAGCTAGAATAGGGACGAAGGGAAAGAGATGAGGATAAAGGGATATCATATCGGCCTCGGCGTCCCAAGAAGCACCCTCAACTAACAGGTTTCTCCAAACAACCTTCACCAAAGCAATTTCTTAATTTCTCAACTTCCAAACTTGCCGGTCAAAGATATCAACTAGATATTTTTCCTATGAAAATCTATCCTTTATGTGGAGACTCACCAATGGTACTATGGATGTTGAATCACACATTTCTTCAACAAGGAGACAATAAAAATGGGATGCATCATAACACTCAACTACACCTCATCCAATTCTAGGTGTAGGCGATTGTAATCTAGTATAAACCCAACAAGAGTTGGGGTTGAACCCAAAGGGAGCGGTACAATATGAAATTCAATTAAGAAGTAAAGATTGTGTTCTAATCTTTGTAGTAGTAAACATTATCGAACAAAAGCAATGTAAATTAAGGGATTTGACAACGAATTTCAGATGGGGGGGGGTATAGGAGCGGTCAATTAACAACTATAACAATTATGAAAATAGGGGAGAAAATAAGTAGAGAAGTATTCTCGGGTATGTAATCGATTAAATACTAATTTTGCGATATGTGTAATTATAGTTTAACAACAATTGCTGAATCTCTGTGGTTAGGCTAGACTATATATGCAATAGCTATCTCTCAAAAAACTATTACGGTTCAAGTGAGTTCTCTCAAACCTCGACAAGCATGACAACATAAGCATCCCAATACTCTCTCGAGCTAGATAGGTAGGATCAAATAAAGATTCACTATCTCGAGTTGAACCCACAAAAACCCAATCACTAAAATCATCAATCGATAACCTTAGTTCTAGAACCTCTTTCTCAAGCAAGCCCAGAACACTAAGTTAGAAATGCATTTGCAACTACAATTCATAAGTTAATACACAGCTATCAATCAAACCCACTTAAAACTAGCATTTAAATCATTAAACAACAATACCCATACGCTAATTAGAGCAAATAATCACATGATGATACCCCCTAGAATGGGGGTTTTGGCCACACATCATAAAAAGGAAGAAAGAATTACCAATTATTTAATCCATGAACAGGGTAATGATTTCCAAGTCTTTATAGTGCTTTTAATCAACTGAAATTGAAAACCCACTTGAAAATCCTACTTAAAAACTTTAAGAATTGTCTTGGGTATGAAGAAGTCAAGGTAAAACTCTCAGAGCACTTGTTTACGATCTAGGAATTTTGGAATTCTACAACCCCTCCCTTTAAAACTCTTTTGATAATTTACATTTATACTCTTCGAAATGTTTGCCTTTAGGGTCAATCAATGAAGTAAGTCAAGTTTGATCGAGCAGGTTGGCGACGCAAAAAAATTTCACTCTTCATCGCCTTCTTGCCTTTTCTCCTCAACCTCAGGCTCCTGTAATTTTAGGTGATTAGGAATTGAGTCGCCAATCTATTCGGTGCTTCGCCGACTATCCATTTTCATCACCAAGTTGGCTTGTTCCCCAGGGCTGGCATACTGGAATTTTAGGCGACCTGAAGAGTTACTTGGCAATTTGCCGAGTGGTCTTGGCGATCACCATGATGGCTTTTCTTCAACTTTTTGAGCTTTTTCTTCCCTTTATTCCTGGTACTGTCCTTGCCTTGCTCTCTTGCCTTTATTGCTGCAAATCAACATTATAACATCAGTATAGAGAATAAATTAGGCATTGATGACAATAAAACTATGAAAACAAAGCCCTTAATTAGTTGAAATATCAGACTTATCAACACCCCCAACTTAAACTTTTGCTTTTCCTCAAGTATAACTCAATATCAATTAGTTCAACAAGGATGGCTACAAACACTGCTACCCAAGACTCTACATGAATGCACACAATAGGTTGAAACTACTCATGCAATGTTCAATTGTGCACTCAAAGTTTCAAACTGTGACTAACCATTATCAAATAGACTCGACCTCTCAATGCTTGCTTCAAATGCAAGTATTTGAATGCCCTCACAACAAAAACTATTCCATGTTTACACAAGTATTATCAAATTTTTCAGAATGTAGGAATCACCAACAACTCTCACTCTCTAAAGGATGAACACATGCAAGACTTTTCCCCATAGTCTTGCCCATATTTTCCAATCAACATAATGTTAACTCTATCAAATCGCAATGTTATTTTCAGGCTTGTAACGAGGTTGAGGGTTCGGGTATGGTCATTTAGGCTTAGTATTAGTACCTTCATGGAGCATGGGCTGTACTTCATTCTTTCACCTTTTCTATCACACTTTTGATTCTAATAATTCACACCCTATTCTTTTAATCACACCTCATTGGATACCACATTTGATTTGCTCATTGCACCCCCTTTATTTCAACAATTCTTTTTGTTTATTTCATTTCTTTCTTTGCTTTTTTTACATGGTGGGGTTTCATCTTTTTCAACACGATCTTTAAAGGGTGAATTTCTCAAACTTCCTGATTTTCCTTCCTTTTTACCACACCGCAATCTTAGGCTTTTGGCTTAAGTTGTCTATTAAAAATAACCAATGCTCCAATAAGATTTTAGGTGGGAAATAAAGGGATCATTTGTGTTCAACGTTTATCAAAAGAAAATGATAGGCTCAAATGGTGCCAAGCCAGGTTCAAAATCTCACAAGGTGCTCACAAAAAGATATAATGGCAATATTGGCTCACTCTCCACAAATTGTGCCTAATATCATTTCTATTATTCGCTCACACTAGCCAATTGGACCAATGGGGAAATATTTAGATATTATCAAGCATGCATTTCAAGACAACCTCACCACACACGACATTCAACACAATCATCAAACAAGACTTTATCATTTTCCCTAGAGTACAATGATAATCACAAGAATTCCATTCAATAACTGACATAGTCATAATGAGATGCTACTAGTTCACATATGACTTATGCAACTCAATTCTCATCATCGGATTTGCACATATAGGTCGTTCAAATGAGATCACTATTCAAGTCATTGGTCTTGATTACAACCGACACTAGAAATTACAAAAGAACAGCCACATTCACACACGTTAAGATATGGAATTTTTTTGAACGGGTAAAAACCACATTCATCAAAAACAATGGATGACAACCACAATCACATTTAAGAACAATGGACTGAAAACCAACATATATTTATATCACCACAAGATCATAGTCAACATTCTTAACACAAAAGCACCAAATATTCACAAAAATAGCCCAAAAGAGCTAGGTATAGAAATACCTCACCCCGCCAAACTAATCTAGAAATTTTCCTCAAATGCACAAAAATAGTAAAAAAATTTTAAAATAACGTAAAAGGAGTCAAAAGTATTATCTTGCCAGGCTATTCTTGAGGTGAAGACTGCATGTCAGTGACTCCATCAGCCGAGGCATCAGTGCCCAGCTCATCATCATCCTTGGCTCCACTGGAGCCCACAATAGAGGTATCTCTCAAAGAAGCCTCCACAACCGACTGGATCATAGACCCATTAAGATCCTCCAAATATTTATACACACCTACATCACGAGTGACCAACTCCTCCTCATTGGTCTCAAGCTCAGACTCATCGTCAACCATCTCCATAGCAACATCTTCGGTCGTAGTAGCCGAAGGAATGGCAGAACTGGGTTGAACATTAGTACTCAGAACGTCAGGGATCTCTAATATACCGAATATCATCGATAGATTAGTTGAATTTAGCTTGTCAACGCCCTTCCTTAGCCCAACAATATCAGCTTTCAAGGCTGTCATAACAACAGAATCACCTTGGCCCTACTCACAAGCCTCTACTCTCACCGTAAGGGCATCTAAAGAAAATTTGTGGGCCTCTATTAGATCATCCCTAATTGGAGCCAGGGCAACAACAATATCTTGCTTAATCAACACAAGCACAACAATCTCTACCCAGGAGGCAGGGACACCAGCAGACTGAGCCAGATGGACCATCTTGTATAACATGGCTTGTGTGATAGGGGGTTAGGAGGAAGCAACAATAACCACAGTGGTAGGAGGAGGGGGTACAACACATGAACCAGGAGAAGTAGAAGTAGATGGACCATAGGTACATATAGGCTCACTAGGATGAGGGGGAAGTATTGCCTCATTTGGCAACGTTTAAACTTCAACTACCGGGGACGTATTTGCCGGTGCAGCTCTCTTTCGATCAGCCTCATCCCTCATATACTCATCCACTTTCCATCGGATATCAGTAGAGTATGTGGGAGTCACTTCCACATCCATCTTCTAAATCATCGAAACACGGGCCCACCTATACAACTTTGTAATCAACACATGAAAGAGAAGATAATTCTCGCTCTGTTTGTCCCTCGTGGCCAACTCCTGCTCTATGATCAGTCCTAAATTATGGATCTCCATATTCATGATACAACCCAAACAAGCAGCCTTGGGATGCTGGGAAATCGTCTTATTTTGCGATGGTATAATAGTGTTGCTAATAAACCTGAACCAGTGTCTGGAAGACACGTTCAGGTCTTTCTTCTTAATCAATACACATACAAAGTGAACCATCTTTTTTCCTAACAAACAAAACTTAAGCACTCCATGGAGAGATACTCGGCCGGATGAAACCTTTATCCAAAAATCTTTCAATTGCTTCTTTAATTCCTTAACATCTGCAAGAGCTATTTGGTATAGAGATATAGGGAGAGGTTGTGTATCTGGGGGAAGGTCAATACCAAAGTCTATTTCCCTTTTGAAAATAACACTGGGTAGATCATCAACAAACACTTCCAGAAACTCATTAATAACGAACACCGACTCAAGAGTAGGGGTTTTAGAACCCATATATCGCATCCTAACTAGATGGTAAAAGAAAGTCTTAGAAATCATCTTCCTAGCTTTAATACAAGAAACAAACTGACCTTTCGGCATAAAATTTTATACTTCCCACTCTAGGATAGGCTCATTTGGAAATTGAAATTTGACCACTCAGGCTCTACAATCAATAGAAGCATAGTATGAATGCAACCAATCCATACCAAGAGTAACATCAAAATTTAGCATATCAAGCTCTACGAGATCAAAATGAGTGACTCTATGGGATAAGGAGAAGGGACAATTTGTTTAGACTCTTTTAGCCACAATAGATTTCCCGATAGGAGTAGGGACATAAAAAGGGTTTAACAAAATATCTGGAAGAATATAAAACCTAATGGCCACATATGGTTTCACAAAATACAAAGTAACACCGAGAACAAATAAAGAATAATCATCAAGATGAAATACTTTCAACATACTGGTAATTACATTGGGAGAAATCTCTTGCTCATGATGAGTCTTAAGTGTGTTGAATTTGTTTTTCTTTGGATAACTTGAACCCGAACCTCTAGGAAAACCTTGCCTGCCTTCTTTTCCTTTAGACGTAAGCGATGGACAATCCCTTACTTTATTACCACTCTTACCACAACCGAAGCAACAATCCGTACCAGCTAAGCATTTACCCTCATGCTTCCTTCCAAATCTAGAACAAATAGACAATGAAAATCCACCACCATGTCCTTCTTGAGGCTTAGGGTTAAACACCCTATCTTTATTGAACTTAGAAGGACAATTGGATGAACCTTGACCGGAATACCTTTGTCGGAATTTAGAATGACCTTGAATGTACGCAAGATAATGTGTTAGTACAAAGAATGTACCAAGTATGATAGCAATACATATAAGATATGAAATCATGATAAAATGGACATTACATGACATGCAATGACCAAGCCAAATCATGAGATAAAATGGTTAGAAAACATAAATCATAAGACATCGTCAATGCAAGCTAACATCTTTAAAGAACTCATGAGATACTTCTAGAAGTAACCTTACTTCATTATTGTGGG
Organism: Solanum piurae; assembly: GCA_029582685.1. Lineage (NCBI taxonomy): Eukaryota > Viridiplantae > Streptophyta > Magnoliopsida > Solanales > Solanaceae > Solanum > Solanum piurae. The sequence continues at coordinate 2,368 of JAJOOO010017160.1, read as the reverse complement.
AGATTTACCTTTAATCGACATAGAGATCATATGAGCTATAAAATGGAATCCAGTGTCTACCCCACACTTAAATGGGGTGTCCTACTTGCCATGGTAAGGACCATAAACTTCTAGCTTACATGGATCTACTATCTAATGTCTATGTAAGGAAATCATCCTATGAGGATATATAGGTATGGGATAAGTAGATTGCTTCTAGAAACCAAGCCTCAAGTTATGGAAAGACTCCATCTGAATATCCTCTCGGTGTTACGCGTAAATAATACGGAATAGTCATTATCATAACTTGTCCTATCATTAAGAGAAATGGGTAATCACTGCTTGACTTATCATCCATAGAAGGCACATCAAGTAGACAATAATCCAAGCTAGGTTTCATCAAAATAGCTCATAAATCTTGATTCAAAGTTTAGTTGAGAAAACCTTTAAACTCAAAGAATCGTTTATGTGAGGAATCCTTTCACAACAACAACATGGTTACTTCAGTCTCAAGGCAACTTATATTTGTTTTCATCAATTTCATAAAGAACATGTATATATTCATAAATTCTCCTTTCATAGTTCAAAAGTTTTTTCATATGATCATAATCTAGAAATCAAGGATTTCTCATGGGTTCATGGGAATTCAATTTAGAAACAAACAATTACTTCAATTCATGCATAAAATAACCAAATAGATCATAATTTATGAGATTGAGTAAAATCCCAAACTTTCATTGGATATTCTACCATGCAAAATTTGAGAATTTAGGAACGCTGTGAAGGAAAAATCTCCGTAGGTGAAGACTATCAAACCTTGATAAAGCTTGCAGTCAATGGTGAATTTGGAGACTTGATCTTGAAACCCTAGGCTTCTTCTTATTAATAGAGAGAGAAATATTTGTGAGGATAAACTTGATCAACTTTTGGGATTTTAGGAAAATGAATTGAATTGGGTAATTTGGAGGTAAAAAATCATTATATAGGGCTTTAGGTAGAAGGTAAAACAAAGTAGTATTGAGTTAAAACAATTGGGAATAGACCAAGATTACTGTAACACCCCGTAGTCTAGTAGACTAACTAGGGATAAGTGTGAGGGCAACAAGCCAAGGACAAGGGGCAAGACCCAAGGAAAAAGGGCAACAAGCCAAGGACAAGGGGCAAGACCCAAGGAAAAAGGGCAAGAGCCAAGGGAAAGGGCTAAGGCTACCCAACTTTCCCAAGGGACTTCCCACCTTCCCACGAGAGCCTTCACGACTCTTGGTGGCCACCACATATTGTGGTGCCACCCGTGGTAGTGAGGTAGTATCCTCCTCAAGGCTTCCCTAGATGACCTCATCCACACGATCCATTTCACGGATTGTGAAGCCTTAGACGAATGGTGGGAGGGGTCGTGAGGTTTCCTTATATTTTATGGGTTAAGGGGAAGATGTCTTAGCTACTGTTCCATAAACACGAAAGAGACCAAGGATCATGGTGAGGACCACGGCTCTTGGATCCCTTCGTGAGAGTGGATAGTGCACTGCCAAGGAAAGTGTCACGCCCCGAGCTACCCCCGAGACGCGGACACGGGACCTAGGACCACAAGTGATCCCAAGCTAACCCTGTTGGCATGATCATGAGCATACTAAAGATAATAAACTGATGCGGAAGCTAAATCATAAATAAATGAAAAGATGGGAAATACCCATATACTAAAATTGAGATATATTAAAACTGATGAGTTTAATACAAAGAAGTTATTAACTCAAAACTAAGCTGAATCTATCTATATCTGAAATAAGCCTCTAAACTAACTAGAAATGTTGGGACATGCCCCAACTAGATCTAGCAAAACTGAAACTAAAAGACTGAAAATACTGAAAGGAAACTCATGACTATCGTCCTCGGAGAATGAGGACTCACCATTGATTCTGCTGAGCTGGAGATTGAGGACCGATCTAAGCGTGACCTGGATGCTGAGAATCTGAACCTACATCACGAGAAGATGTAGCACACGTATGCGTCAGTACTTGAAAGGTACTGAGCATGCATGATAGAATAAAGCTGAAATAACATCATAACTGAACAAGCAATAAAGCACTAATATAATCTGAACATGATATAGATACTGAATCTACTGAATACTGAGCTAACTGATGCAATGACCAAATTTATAACATGCTGAGACTGAATACTGACTGTACTGAAATATGGTCAATGCAATAGAATCTGACTGAACTGTGGGAGATACTAATAACTGACAATAAAACCACATGAGCTAAATGTGGAGTCCGATGTATACGCCCCATCGAGAGGACCCAATATACCCTGCCAGAGGTATAGAGGCATGCTGGCGTGATCACTAAACTGATGTTGCCCACAGAGGGGACTTACACCTACGTGGCTC